>JAAILG010013538.1:0-19938 GCA_012026655.1 Hydrolagus affinis
TTTCAGGCAATGCATTCCAGATTCAAACAACCCGCTGAGTGAAAACATTTCTCCTCAGCTCCCCTCTGCTTCGTTTTGAAACTATTTTAAATCTGTGACCACGAGTCACAGATTCGCCCACCAGTGGAAACAGTTTTTCCTTATTCACCCTGTCGAATCCCCTCATGATTTTATAAATGTCTGTTAGGTCTCCTCTCAACCTTCTCTGTTCTGGAGAGAATAAACCCAGCCTATCTAGCCTTTCCTCATAACTGAAGTCCCTCAATCCTGATACCATTCTAGTAAACCTTCTTTGATGTCAGTGCTCAGGCATTCTCTTCAGTCACAACTTCCTCAAGGGGAAAACTTTAGCCGAGGATTATTGTGACTGTTCGGTTTGCTCATCTCAGAGAACAGTTAGGGAGGCACATGATTCAACCAATAATATACAGTATGTGCTCTCAAACTCATGCTATGACTGTTGGCCTTCCTCAAGTATCCATCCAAAAGTCTGCAACATACCCCCATAGAGACTGAGCAAACTCATTACAGTCCGTGGGCAGGTTTTGGTGGCCAACCGGCACTTTTAGTTCCTGTTGTATTTTGGAACCTGTTGTATTTCTTTTAATAGATTTGTGTTTGTGAGTCTGTCGTGCCATCCTTGCAATAACCATAACAGGGTAACACATATAAACACTTGTTTTAAATTAGAAAATTCTCCAAAAGAGCCAGAAAAATCACATTTTTCAAGTCGCTCAGGTTCGTAACCTACCTGAAAAAACAAAGTACAAAGTTGTAGTCACATCTCTGCTCATCCCAAGCAGCCTGTAGCATGTTTTTGTTCGACAGCGAAAGGCGAAACAGCGAGTGCTCGCGAGTGCCGTGTCTCTCCCCGCTTCGAGTTTCACATTTTTCCATGTCACATTTTTGCAGTGAAAGGCGCCAACTTTGAAACAACTCTTCACTGAATATCCATGGCTTGTCTTCGATGTGAAGGCTGGAGCCATCGGTGAAAATCCGCATAAAATCTGAGATCGTTAAAGGATCTCGGGAATATGGGTAGGAAAGAGAGGGTAGAAG
Source organism: Hydrolagus affinis (assembly GCA_012026655.1). NCBI lineage: Eukaryota > Metazoa > Chordata > Chondrichthyes > Chimaeriformes > Chimaeridae > Hydrolagus > Hydrolagus affinis. The sequence goes on from JAAILG010013538.1 coordinate 1,060, forward strand.
GTGGGGAACAATAAGGAGAATTCATGACGGTAACTGTATAATTTTTTTCCCCCTTAAATCACGTTCTTTCAACGTGTCACATTCTCTGCTCAATAACCTTTCTGTCTTTCTGCTGATTACCTTGTTTTTATCCAGTACATATGGAACATGGATAGGATCCAGGATTTACTCTGCGTCCAGAATAAAACCAGATCTACCATAGTCCCTTTTTTTAAAAAACAAATATGATATGAAGACATAAAGACAAAATGCATTTTAAAAATAACTGAGACATAATAAAAAAATAAAACATAACATTATTGGTCATTTTGTAAAAAATGTTTTATAAACCAATATTTTTCAACACATCATTCCAGAAGCTTTTTACAGTAATTCCTTTTTTTGAATACTTTTTTCCGCATTAATTTTTAATTAGCGGTGGCTACTTCTGCTAATGTTTTTATTTAAGTCATCCCAATCGTGCTAGTTTTGTGCTGCCAAAGAGAGTCCCAAACACTTGTGGAGAGAGAGAGAACACCAGCATTTTCATTTTCCCTGACATCTTACGAGGATCAAACTGTTTTGAGTGCCTTCAGATGAGCCAGTATGTAATCTCCCTGTTCTGTCTGGTGGCACGTTGATGAGACACTAGGATCTGTATGTTGCTCAATCAGTTGTCTCATTGCTTTTAACTCCTTCCATAATCTTTCAAATTTAGAATTAATCATTTGTCCCAACCTTCCTTCCTTCCTTCCTTCCTTCCTTCCTTCCTTCCTTCCTTCCTTCCTTCCTTCCTTCCTTCCTTCCTTCCTTCCTTCCTTCCTTCCTTCCTTCCTTCCTTCCGTCCTTCCTTCCTTCCATCGGATTTGAGTTTTCCCCTTCTTTTACCTGTAGAATGAATCTGTTTTGTCTTTTAAACCTTGCAGTGATCCATTGTTCTTCTGCACTTTTTCAGATTGATTGACTGCCAAGGCTGCCATTGTATGTTCTTTTCATTTTTCCTGCTGCCTCTCCCTGTCTGACTCCTCGTTCTGTGGGTAATGTGGTCTTTTGAACATTGCAACACAGACTCCAAGTTTTCCTTTTTCTGTTTCAACCAGCAAATTTTAGAATTGATTCCCAAGTTGACCCTCTTGCCTCAATGATCGACATTCATAGGCAAAATGCCCGGGTTTCCTGCAATGGTGACACGTTCCTGGTACTTTTCCAGTGCCATTGACTTCCTTTTTCTTTGTCCTTGTCCCATTCTACGATGGGGTCCCTCCACTGTGGCTACTTTATGGTGTCTCAAATTGTGCTTCTCACCCTGTCTTGCTGCCGACTTCATTACCATTCCCCTTGTGATCCATGCCTCTTTATGGTCCACATTTTCCCTATCTCTGGTTTCCTCAAAACTAGCCTTGTAAACTGGTAAGGAATAAGCCATTCCTGCAAAGTGACCCAGATTATCACGGTATTATCACTGGTCCAAATGTTCAATTGAATACATCCTATGGTCTCTCTATATAACATTTTGGATGTTCACCTGGCATTTGTCTACACTGATCCATTATTATACTGGGATTGTCCCTATGACATTTAAGATGTTTCTTTGTAAATCAGCTAGGGCTCCTTTCCCATACTTCATGTCCACTGGTAAGGTGTTAAAAATATGTCCAGGCGAGGTAGCTACCAATAACCTAAAATGTTCTTGGTCATCACAGTTACTTTGTATAGCTACACGCTCTACCTCATTAAAATGGCTATACGGATCCCGTTCTCCATCAAACGTGGGAATGGTATCTGCCATTGTTTGTGACTCCACAGTGTCACATGGTATTTTTACTCTCGCAACCTCTTCTTCATCTCCGTCTCAGTTGAGTTTCATTTTGTCTTGACGGATTGGATACAATGGCGAGGGCTTGCTCTCCTCAGTAATCTGTACTGTGATTTCTTATCCATGCGTTTTCATCCCTGTTATTATAACGGTCGGCATCCTCACCTGCACTTGCCCGATCCAGTGATTCAGTATTCCCCCTTCTGGGCTGTCATGGAGTAGATGAAACCCCTTTTAACTGTCAGCCGTTGCTGTAAGTGTTGTATTTCTGGTTGGTGTGGTATATGCGAGATAGTGTTTTGTCTCCTTTTTCTCGCTTTCCTGTATCTGTGTCCCCTATGTTATTATTGTAGCACTCAAATCCGAATTTTGCTGTTTGCTGTTTTCACACAGACTTCCCTTCCACACACACACACACACACACACACACACACATACACACACACCATGTGATCTCCACCATATTCTTACAGTCCCCACCTCGAGAGTGAGAAAATAATATTCTGGATCTCTCACTTATGATTGAACTGCAAACGGTTTGGTTGCAACATAATAGGGAGACGACAAATCCATTAGAAGGGGCACGGGTTAAATAAAACAGGGCAGAATTTTGGCACAGTAGCAAATGCTGACTGGCTAAGAGCTTTTAAGGATGCGATTTTTCAGAAGAGCCTTAGTTCGTGTTTAGTTCCGGTTGTCTGTTCTGTACTTCAAGTTGTTCTATCTCCAGACATCATTGACAGACTCAGCAGGAAAATGATCAGCAACTCCATCATCCGCTCGTTATCCTGTAATATCAAGCATTAGCATTTGGTTACTTGGTAGTTATGTTTTCAACAACAACAACAACAACTTTGATTTATATAGCGCCCTCCACGCCGGACGGCATCTCAGTTATGTTTTCGATATGAGGTACACTTTTGAGCTGGTTTATGTGACGCCAGCTTGTCATTTTTCTCTTGCCTGTCTTTTCAGTGTACTGAAGCTTACTGCAGAACTAGCTTTGTCCACTATCGGGAATGGTCCTTTTCACTTTGGTACAAAAGATATGCTGCTTGTTTCCATAAACCAGTAGCATGGCTCGGTCTCCAATCTGGTATTCATATGGCCGCACCTTTTTTGTAAAAATATTTCTTTCTCTGGGTTTCGGATTTTCCGATTTCTTTAGCCACAAATTTATTTGTTTCTTGAATAGCCTCCCCCGTTTTTCCTAACCAAACTGCTCCCACAGTTCCATGAAGAATAGGTGTAGTTAATGAGGCAGGTACCAGCAGGCGTCCTGGTGTTTTCACCAATCTCCCTGTCGTAGCCTGGTACGGAGAAATTTTAGTCGTGCTATGTGGCTTTGATCTGATTGCCATTAGGCGCATTGGTAATATAGTTGACTATTTTGTCGGGTTTTCTGAACACACTTTCTTTAACATTGTTTTTAATGTTCGATTACTTCTCTCCGCTATTCCAGAAGATTGTGGATGATGCGATACATGTAAATTTTGTTTTATCGCCATTATTTCCTGTAATGCAGTATAAATTTTGCCTGTAAAATGAGATCCTTCATCACTGTCCACTTGGATGGGAAGTCCCCACCTTGACATCACATCACAAAGTAGAATACGAGCAGCCAATTCAATTCAATTCAATTCAGCCAATTTGAGGCAATGCAATTCTTGCAGGGGAAAGCTTCCACCCATTTTGTGAAGCAATCAATAATAATTAATATGTATTTGTAACCGGGCCCACTTGTAAGGAGGGTTTCCAATGAAGTCAAGCTGAACATGAGTCGAGGGACCATCCTGAGGAGGGGTAAATTGCAAATAAGGTTGATTAGTATGCAAAGAAGGTTTAGTTCGCAAACAAGGTAGAGATGATTCCGAAAATAAAGCGGTAACATGAAAACAGTATTAACTATATACGCACTGTCAGACCAGATATTAACACACAAATGCAAAGTTAGCTGAACAGCTATAAATAATGCCGTTAATTCGGCATATTGAGATGAGCGAGGAATAAGTTTATGGGATACGACAGTATTGGGGAGACATACTGTATAGTATAGGGAGAACCATCAATGTGAAATGAAGAGCCATCAATGTAAACATTAGTAGCTTCGGGTAACTCCTGAGAACTGCCAACAGGAGGGTCGAATTGTATGATCGGGAGGGGACATTCATGAGGATCACCAGCCTATAGAATTTGTGCTGGTGGAAGAGTTGTACGTTTTGGGGTGAAGGCGACGACCTTGAAATAAAAGAGCCCAGTGACTAAGACGGGCGGAGGAAACCAAAGTGTACCCAGGTCATAAAAGCAAATTTAATGGCGTATGTGGTGAATGTAAAATGACTTCTTTGGAGACCAGTTATAAATGTAAAATGTTTGATAGCCCAAAATGTAGCTGACAAGGGTCTTTCACATGGGTTATAAGTCTTTTCAACATCAGTTAAAATCCTGGAGGCGAAAGCGATCGGGTATAGCTTTTCATTCATTTCTTCACACAAGACGGCAGCTGAACTCAAATCGCTAGCCGCCACTTCCACATGAAATGGTAATTCTGGAGTAGGAGAGACTAAACAGGTTGCTTGAATGACAGCTTGTTTGAGTTGAGCCACGGCATCCGTTTGTAACTGAACCCAATACTCTCCCACCTGGTCTTCCCCAACCTCAGACTTGAGAAGGGTATAAAGCGGTTTAGCAAGTTCAGCAAACTGTGGGATAAAGGTTCGTTGATAACCGAGCAGACCTAAGAAAGAATACAATGCAGTTTTAGACGTAGGTCATGGTAATCGTTGAATAATGCCCACTTTATGGTGATCGGGGCTTCGTCCGTTCGGGGACAGCGTGACTCCGAGAAACAACACAGTTTGCTGAACTAGTTGTGCCTTCTTAGGATTCACCTTAAGGCCCGCAACAGTAAATAATTGTAAGAGTTCACACAGTAGCACAAGATGTTGTTCACGAGTTTCTGTAGCCAAAAGCAAGTCATCGACATATTGTAATAAACACGATGATCGAGAAAACGAGTGGGTGATTTTGTGATTCCCATTCCCGTTGTTGCTGATTTCTTTTCATGCAGCAATCGCGGCTCCAAAGCCTGGGTTTACACAGTGATAACAATAGATTGGATTGTCATTGGGGACATATCTTCTAATGCGGCCGGTCACTCTACTGGCACCTTTCCCTCTCTCTGCTTGTGGCCAGGGTCCTTCTACTGCGGCTACTGGGCGTGGAGTGTGAGAGGACGCAGGGGTGCGATCACGGGCGGTCAAATCCCAAACACGTACTAACCAACCGCGTCTAAAATCGTGTTCCAGGGCAGGGCCTGATTTGCTGCGGCAGGAGATGCCAACTTGAGTTGGGGATTGAGCTGTTCCAAAAACATTGTTTTGAAAGCCGGGTCCTCCCTTGTTGGAGGAGGGATATTGGGGATGAATACTTGGGGCTGAGGAGGGGCAGCCGCACTGATAACCTGCCCTGCTGCTCGCTGCACTTGTCTGATCTGTTCTTGTTGCAACATAATGACTCTTCTCGAATCTAACTCTATTTGCAATCCCAAGTGATAGACATCAAACAATCGCTCTGCAAAAGCCCAAGGGTGATCGTGGGGATCCTGGATCATCTGTTCCGTATAATTTAAAAGGGTTTGGACCTGTGGAATTGCCCTCTGCCACTGTTCCCTTGTAGTTCGGGGCTGCACATTATGAAGATCTGCTGGTAAAGCCTGTGTTACTGATGAATCACAAACCTCCCCAATGTCAACATCTTCCAATGCTGGATGCTGTAACCCAAAATCGATCATTCTCTACATGGCCTCGGCTGGATCTGCTCCCCAGCAAAGAGATCACCACTCACTCCCTGGACCCCGTACCTCGGCTGCTAACAGCGGCCGGTTCTGTTCAGTGTCTGAACTGGGGGATTAGCGTTGTCACAGCACACGTTCGTGTCACTAAGGCTACTGGTGTCGGGGATGTCAGTTCCTCATGAGGTCCACTTGGATTGACAGGTTGTTTTTGTGGAGGTCGTTTCCAAACAGGCTCAGATGGTCCGTACAGGTCATCATCATTGTCTAGGGAATCCCAATCTATACCTCCCTCATCTAAATCATTGTTCCTCCCAATTCTGAGTTGATAGCTTTGTACTATTAAACGTGCCTTTCTTGTTCTGCCTCGTTCCTGTTCTAATTCGCTCATACATTTTTTATGACTCTTTATTTGGGGGAGGTTTCTGTAAAAGTGCTCGTAATGTTATTCGTGTCTCCGTTAACTTTCCCCTTAAATCTCGGTTTTCTTTTCTCAACTCTTCATTTTCTTGGTGAGTAACGGCTGAACCTATGCACTGTGCTGCAGTAACGGTTAACCGAGGCTGTAACTCGGATACTCTGCCCAATAAATGCATTTTCTCTTGTTTTATCTCTGACAGCTCTTGCTGCATGCATTCGCTGTCTCTAACCGTTCCTCAGCAACCCATGAACCGAAGCACCATAATGACGGCCCCAACACCAATCACAAGATTGTTGGCAGGATAAAAACTTGGCAAAGGCACACTGAAGATCTCTGGAATGGTGCCACTAACACAAAGCCATATTGAAATTCCAAGTATCATACAGTACCAGACACCCAAAACACAAAGTTGAAAAGAAACAAGGAATATTTGACACATTTGTTGATGCCTTCCTGGTTTTAAATGTTTGGTTGAACAAGAAGATAGAGTTCTCGACTCTCTTTCTCTCCCTTTCTTACTGGAGGTAAATCCCCTCAAATCAAATTTGTAATTCGCACAGTCTCCTCCTGGCTGGCTGGCTCGCCAATTTTGTAAGGTTCGCCGGAAAGAGACTACCTCATACAGGTGTGTGGATTACAAATAAATCTATTATTATTATAACAAAAGCAACACGATTGAATGAAACAGATATTACCCGATGCTCAGAACTGTCCGTCTGTCGATGCGCGCCAACTCTCCCACCGCGAGGTTCGTGCCAAAAACAAAAACGGGCAGGCGTCCCATCCACCCACTGACGTCATGAGCCACGGCAACCGCAGCTTGACTGACGGATTGATCTCAGTTCTTCCACACACACACACACACACACACCATGTGACCTCCACCATATTCTTACCATATTCTTTCGTTGAATATACCATATTTATAGAGTACCTTTTCTAATCCCCAACTGTACTGGTTATATAATTCAATTGACTGCCCTGGTTTTAGAACGAAATGAAAATATAATGTGTATTAGTCAAATATCAACCCCCTGTTCGGGCACCAGTTGGTAAGAAGTATCCAATTTCGACCCTGTGGTGAAGTAAAGACTAACACAAATCTTGTACCGTTAATCAAGTTGCATTAAATCAAATTAGTAATGGTTATAGGTAGTTAAAGGAATAAAACAGAATAATGCTTATATATCCATATATATCCATATATCCATGTATATATCCAGCGATTAAGTTTTGGGCCAAACCAAATTTTGCAGAAGAGATGGAAGAATAATATCCAATCTAATGTCCAGTTTAATGTTGAACAAAAGGTATTCAGGTCCTGCAGCACAGCTGTCCCTGCGATCAGCAAATAAATATCCAGGTACTGTGGTACTGTTGCCCAGCTTGAGACCGTTGATAAAGTCGTTCAGGTCTTAGTCTTGATTTTGCCTTGTTTAGAAGCTGGAATATGGTTTGCGAGATGGTTCCTTTGTCTGTAGTTTTTACTCTGGAAGAAAATGAAGCGAAACCCCCACCCTCCTCAAGCTGACCTTGCGGAGAGAGAGAGATATGGATATAACTTTTGGGCAGATTTCCACAGCTTGCTTGTATTTCAGCCTTGAGTTAGGCAGGTGTCTGAGGCTGTAGCCTTTTCTTTCTGTGGTCCATTGTTCATACATCTCTGCTCAAGGACCTAATTGCTCATTATCTCAGACCAGTGAACATCTTCCCAGGAAAATATGGAATGTAATCAGTAGCTGACCTCAACCAGTCCAGCAAAGCTACTGTTAACCCCTGCTAAACTAGTCATTATTAAAGAATTGTGCACAGGTTACATTCTCAATGTATATACAGATTAATAAAAAAAATCTTTCATACTTAAACTTTCAGATAATATCTAATATATTCACTACAGAATCCTTACATCTTGGTCAGGATTTAAGCCCGGCATTCTTCCTCATTTGAGTTTGCATTGAGTTTTACTCTAGCTATACAGGAGTATCTATTACAGGAACTAGCACAGAGAAATTCACTACACACTGCAGTCAATGCAGCAAACAGCAGTGAATTTGTAAACTTCTCAAACTGCGCTGCTTAATAAACTGATGTATGATTTAAGGCATTCTACAATTCTTTGGTTATGACTCTTCTACAATGAGGAGTCAGTTCTACAAGAACAAACCCCCAAAGGGTATGCAGTGGCAGAGAACGCTAAGCAGGATAATAATAATATAATCTTTGCATTTGATATAACGCTTTTCACATCTTATCGACGTCTCAAAGCGCTTTGCAGCATATACTGTAAAGTGAATTGACTGTATATTTGTGGGCGAAACGCAGCAGCGAATTGCACACAGCAGCGTCCTCCACAAACAGTCGTGGATTGAAATGACCAATTTTATTATTGTGTTTTTTTTGGAGGGATTATTATCGATGGATGTGGAACAACAGTGCAATATCAGCACTGGTAACAACAGAAATTGCTGTGGATACTCAGCAGGTCAGGCAGCATCCATGGGGAAGGGAAAGTGAGTCAATGTTTCGCGTCCACAACCCATCATCAGAACTGGAGAATGTTGATATAGCGCCTTATCATGTCTTCAAGGTGTCTCAAAGCGCTTCACAGAATATACCGTAAAGTGAATTGACTGTATATTTTGTGAGCAAAACACGACAGCCAATTGTGCACAGGAACGTCCCACAAATAGTCTTTTTTTTTAAGGAGTAATTATTTTGCCCTGTTACATGCGGGGTACCCCAAGGATCCATCCTTCGCCCCCTTCTCTTCCTTATCTGCGCGCTCTCTCTTGGTGATGTCATCCCCAGACACGAGGTACACTTCCACATGTATGCAGATGACAGCCAACTCTATTTTTCCACCTCAATTTGCGAGCCCCGGTCCCCTGTCAGCCTGTCAGACAGCAAGAGCTGGATGAGCGCAAGTTTCCCAGCTAAATGTTGACCGGGCGGAAGCCATACTCTTTGGCTCTCACTGACATCTTCAATCCCACGGCTCTCACCTCCTCCACCTACCCGACCTTCCCCTAAAACTCTCCAAACTTGTATGTAACTTCGGCATCAGGTTCGACCCTCGACTATCCTTCCTCTCCCACATCCGGTCCCAGGGCTTTCCTTCAGCTCCAACACATCGCCCGTCTCCGCCAATACCTCAGCCTGAAAGCTGCGGAATCCCCGGTCCGTGCATTTGTCACTTCTTGGCTGGACAATTCTAATGCCCTCCTCGCCGGTCTTCCCTCCACCACCATTCATAAAATCCAGAGTTATTCAAAATTCTACCGAACCAAACTTCGCTCCCTGATTACCCCAGTCCTTGCCAGACTTTCAAGATCCTCACGCTTGTATTCAAATCCCTCCACTCCTCTGCACCCCACTACCTCTCAGACCTCCTGTCTTCTCACAACAATACCTGTAGCCTTTGCTTTACCTGGTCTGGCTTCCTCCTTGTCCCTCGAATCCTTCGTTCCACCGTCGGCAACTGTGCCTTCGGCCACTATACCCCGAGGCTCTGGAATTCCCTTCCTCACTCCCTTCACCTCGCCGCCCACCTTTCCTATTTTCAGGTCACGCCTAGACTTTTCAATCACACTTTTGGTCACCTTTCTCCCCCTCCCCCTGGCTCGGCTCTGGGATCCGTTATTGTGAAGCGTTCTGAGACACGGTCTAGCATGGAGGGCACTATATAAATCCAACTTGTTGTTGTTATATTATCCCAGAAAAGCAATTCATCAATTGACTAAGTGCGCTAGCCGCTGAGCTGCAGAACTATATGACGTAAAGAGAGCATTCCCATTCACGGGCTTTGCAGATCTATAGTTTTAAGAACATTTTTAACTATTTCTATTTAGTTTGTCATTTTGTCCTCTCCATTTTATTGTTTCATCTTTTTATTTCTTAACCTGCAAATGAAAGGCATATCACTCCTTGGAAAACTCCCCCCAAAATAATTAGTTCAAATCAGCTGCAAAGTTTATTTCATTCTTTATGATGTACTTCCCTCTTGTATTGGCTGATGATACTGTTTTGCCTTGAATTGCAAACTATCAAAAGACTGTGTTGATATTACACATGGGTCCACCCATTCCTGACTCGCCTCTTGACCCTTAAATTTCCCTCCCCATTCATGTGAAGGTGTGGCCCCATCTTGAATGCAAAAACACTATGTGATTCAACCACCACTTCCAAGTTCACTGGTTCCAGCTGAGATGCTGAATGTATGTACAATCTGCTATTGGAAATAACATCTTTTGAGACATTCCATTGCCAAGGAAAAAGATCCTTGATGTAACAGATGTCCAACTCTGGATTATTATTTCACGGAAACTCCCTTCTCGTTTCAAATACTATAGTGCCTCACTGAACAGGCAGACTGGACCTCAGTTCAATGCCTAGTCTGAAAGACGGCACACGCAGCTAATGCAGTACATCCCCAGCAATGTATTGGAATGCGAGCACAAGTCATACATTGACTGTTTATAATGTACAGAATGTTTACCCCATTCAGAGTGTGGTTTGTTGCAGGAGTCATTGGATGGCAATTCAGAATTATTTTTCTTCTTTTGGATTCCGTGGCCAGTTTTAACCCTCATTCTGCCCCTCAATAAACAATTTGTACAATTTTAGCATTATCTCTTCAAGCAAAGTGGTATCCTAGGCTTTCTGTATAGGAGTATTGTATAATCCTATGTATATCAAGCTAACCCACAACGCTAATACAAATCAGTTCCTAACTATGGAACATAGATTAACAGTGGTTCCATACACAGTACTGTACTACCAAAGAACCTGAAAAGGCATTTTACTTTTAATGATTCTTAAACGATTAAATCATTAAACGATTAAGGATTCATCTTTATTAAGGAAGCTGTAAAATACTGTATTTTATACAGTAGTGATACTCCTTGCATTTGACATAGCACTTTTCACGTCTTCTAGGCAACTCAAACCGCTTCACAAAATCTACTGTAGAGTGAATTGACTGTATATTTGTGGGTGAAATGTGACAGCCGATTGGGCACAGCCAGTGTCCCACAAACAGCCGTGGATTGAAATGACCAATTTATTATTGTTTTTTTCTCAAGGGATTATTATCAGAGGTGTGGAGTAAGGAAACTTGCCCCACGGTTTCGCTTTTGCCTGGAAACGAACCTAGGTCCCTCACTTGTAAGGCGAGTTCTGTAACAGCAGAGCTTCAGGACTCCCAAACTTCTTATTTAGTAAATTAACACAATAGCATTTTTCTCATTTTAACTTTACCAATATTTTATTTTACAGGCCCTGGGAAACCATGAATTCGACAATGGCGTCGATGGATTAATTAATCCCTTTCTTCAATCTGTCAACTTTTCAGTACTGAGTGCTAACATAAAACCAGATGCTTATCTAGCACCAAATATCACTGGCTATTATAAGTCCTATCATATATTTACAGTTGGATCTGAAAGGGTTGGTGTGGTTGGGTACACCAGCAAGGAGACACCAGTGCTTTCAAAAACAGGTTGGTCACAATTGGGGTGGAGATTCTTGGCATCCAAGAAGTTTGAGATGACAGTGTCTGTAAATCTGTTACAAATCTTTAATTTCAGGGCCGCACCTCATCTTTGAAGATGAAGTTGAAGCGCTGCAGCGGGAAGTTGACAAACTTAAAACGCTAAACATAAAACACATAATTGCCTTGGGTCACTCTGGCTTTGAAATCGACAAGATGATTGCAAAGGAAGTGAAGGGAGTCGATGTTGTTGTCGGAGGACACACGAACACGTTTCTTTACACAGGTAACTTTTTGGTTATCGTTTATCAAGAGATAATCTGGTCCTATCTCTCCCACCACATTCACTTCGTCTCCTCCAACGGCTTCTCCTCCAGTCCCCACACAGTCACATGCGACGTTCCCCAGGGCTCTGTCCTTGACCCCCTGCTCTTCACCCTCTACACTCTCCCCCTGGGCGACATCATCTGTACACATAGGGTAAATTTCCACATGTATGCGGATGACACCCAACTCTATCTTTCTGCGTCCACCCTCGACTCCAGGACTAGCGTTCTGACTGCATGTCTGTCCGACATCGAGTCCTGGATGAGAGCAAATTTCCTACAGCTCAACATCAACAAGACAGAGGCCCTCCTGATTGGCTCACGTCAGCGCCTCCGCACCTCAGGCACTGACAACATTAGTGTTCAAGGCTGCTCTCTCCACCTCTCAAAGCCAGTCAGGAATCTGGGCGTCTTGTTCAACCCCGAACTGTCCTTTCTCCTCTACATCCACTCCATGACCAGCACAGCCTTCCATCACCTCCGCAACATTGCCAGACTCCAACACTACCTCACCCCCCATGCCGCTGAAACTCTCATCCATGCCTTTATCACTTCCAGGCTCGACTATGGGAACTCTCTCCTCGTCGGCCTCCCCAGCTCCTCCCTTCACAGGCTGCAGATCATTCAGAATTCTGCAGCTTGTGTTCTCTCCCACACCAGGCTTCGCGACCCCATCACTCCCACCCTCGCCCGTCTCCACTGACTCCCCGTCACCCAGAGGATCCAATTCAAGATCCTCGTCCTCACTTTCAAGGCCATTCATGACCCTGCTCCCGCCTATCTCTCTGACCTACTGTCTCCCTATCAGCCGCCCGCACCCTCCGTTCAGCAGACTCAGGCCTGCTCCACGTCCACCGCCCTAACTGCTGAACCATCGGTGGCCAGGCTTTCAGCCTCTCTGCTCCCACACTGTGGAACTCCATCCCGCAGCCTCCTCCCTTTCCTCCTTCAAGGCCGGTCTCAAGTTCTTCCTCTTCGTCGAATGGTGGGAAGGATGGTGAGGCAAGAGAAACCAGTTTCAAGATCCAAGGAGGATCCAAGCACACAATCACAATTGCTGAAAATGGCTGAATTCAGGTTCTAAAAATTAAGCGAAATTTTTTTTTATTGATTTATTTTTCACTGTCAGAACATTTTGATAACATCGTTAAAAACTGACTCTTACGAGCAAGATTGCGTTGCAAATTTTTTTTATAACTTCGCTGGCAAGAAAACACATTTGAAATACAGGCAGCTTGCTGTGTCAGATATCATATATCAAACACTTCAACACTTTTGACCGAAAAGCATCGCATTGCAGATTCTACGGATGCACAGGAATAATAATAGTGGGATGATGCCTAAATGTAAATTTGTAATGTATTGTATTTTAGAGTAGTGAGGCAGAGAGGTTGGATTCAAGCCAGGATTCATCTTACATAGAAATTGCCACTCAGGTTCAATTTCACCATTTTAAGAAAGAAAGTCTGTCAGGCTGCATGTGACCATTTTTACACCAATTTGCCAGATTACATCTCATCCACTGGTGTATGTTTACTGCCTTTTAACAATGCAGTATTGGTGCGATCGGATTTGGTCATATGATGTAAAGTGAATATATAGTCAATTCACTTTACATTATGTGAAGCGCTTTGAGACATCTCAACGATGTGGTCAAGCACTATATCAAAGCAAGGATTATCATTATTATTTGAATTCATGGTTATTTTGGGTGCAGAGTATATCACTGCATGAAAATTAATGGGGATTTTAAAAAAATTAGAGTTGGACATCTGTTACATCAATTCTCTTTTTCCTTCGATTTATTCTTTGCCTTATTACTCCAATTTTTAAGAAGGCAATGTGTTGTTTATTATTTGCTTATCTGTGCATAACGCCATATTCTCTCCTCCCAGAAACAGGTTTTATGTTGCCTTGGTGATAATGATCGATTACAAGATGAAATCTAGGTGGGAATTGTCCCATTGATCCATTTTCTTTTTGCCTCACCAATATCTTGGCAGGGACTCCTCCGTCCAATGATGTTCCTGCTGGGAAGTATCCTTACGTGATAAAGTCTAACGATGGCCAAAATGTACCTGTTGTACAGGCCTATGCATTTGGAAAGTATCTTGGATTCTTAAAAGTGACCTTCGACAACAAAGGAGAAGTTACCAAAGCAGAAGGGAACCCAATTCTCCTGGACAGTAACACTATTCAAGGTAACATAACATCTGGACATCTTTCGGGAAATGTTTCTGTGGTGAATGAATGCAGTTAATCAATCAATCAATCAATCAATCAATCAATCAATCAATCAATCAATCAACCAACCAACCAACCAACCAACCAACCAACCAATCAACCAATCAATCAATCAATCAATCAAAGCATACATATAAATAGCGCCTTTCACATCGAGAGGACTTCCCAAGGCGCTGTACAGTTAGGTAGGGACAAGAGCAGGGGGGCGAGGGGTCGGGGCAGGACGAAGAAGAGTAGGAAAATTGACTACATTTATGGACAAAATGCGGCAGCCAAATTGCGCACAGCAGCGTCCCACAAACAGTCGCGGAAATGGGGCCAGGGGAGAAAATTGGGAAATTTTAATCAAATTTTATATCTTAACAGAATCGTTCATTTTTATCATCATCAGTAAAGGACTAAAATAAGTCACTTGCATTGTACTTGAGCACTGATTGAGGAGGCCTTCAGTTCACTACACGTTAGACGGACTGAATAGTAACTTTTACGCAGATACAATACAATCATTTACAGTTATATACAGTAGTATGTTTCACATCTGGTAGATATCCATCTTAAAAAAAAAAGTGACTGGGCTTTTCAGATTTAACAAGAGAAAAACTAACACTTAGAAAGTAATAGGGGAAAACACTCAATTGTGGAGTTAATACAGTAATAGACCATAAAATGTATTTACGTCGTTTTTACAGTACCGGTACGTTATTCAGTTTTGTTAGCACCCGATTTTATGAGGAATTCTAACTTCATCAGGCAGAGGCAAAGGGCCTGTTATTAACATGGAACATGTCTTTTTATTGTGGCTAAGAAGAGATCTTTCGTCTTATTTGGGATTTCACTTGAAAGAGGAAAAAACATTCCCAGCAAATCCCAGGAAATAAAAAGGATTTAAAAGAAAGATCTTTGCAATATTAGAAGGCAATAACATTTGTGTCTTTTATATTACTTTTAGACCCTGATATTCTTCGCGACATTAATAAATGGAAAGCACCACTTGCTAATTTTTCAAAAGTAGTGATTGGACAAACATTGGTATATCTGAATGGCACTAATGTGGAATGCAGATTTCGGGAATGCAATATGGGAAATTTAATCTGTGATGCTGCAGTAAGTAATACATTTGTAGATAACTACACTGCAAATAGGATCGATATATAACCAATGACTATTTTCTCCCCAAAGTGTAATTTTTACATTGGCTGGCGCTATTATGCGTTAGCTCCGCTCTGTTAGTAGCACTCTCGCTTATCTCTCAGAAGGTTGTGGGTTCAAGCCCCATGTCGAGACTTTGAAATCATCTGGGCTGATACTGTAATGTAGTGCTAGGAGTGTGCTTGATTGGTGGAGGTGACAGTCCCTTGGCTGAAACGTTACACCAAGGTCCCATCTGCCTTCTTCGGTGCTTGTCAAAGATCCCATGGAACTATTTGAAAAGAGAAGGGAATTTCTCCCAGTGTCCTGGCCAACAATCCCCCCAAATAATATTGGCCATTAACATCAGTTTGTGAGACATCGTGGTATGCAAATTGGCTGCTGTGTTCACCCACCAAATACAGTCACTACATTCGACAGTATATCCCGTGAACTGCCTTGAGATGTCCTCCTAGCATGAAAATCAAAAGTAGGATTATTACATTCGATGTTAAAATAATTCTGATAGGTTAAATTATGCTGTGGCCGACTGATACAAAATGAGCGTTCATTTGCGTCACAACGCGTAATTAATATTGTTTTAAAATCACTTTTCCCTTGTTGCTACTCTCCCGCTAAACGTGTCAACTCATCGTTAAGAATGGGTCCAAAAGTGGCAATTGAGGGTTTTTAAGGACAGTATCTCACACATGTAGCTCATGTTTGTGTGTGACTCTTGTGAATAGTGACGGCAGGTTATTTAAGCTTTGGGGAAGATCACAAGCCTGAGCTCACCCAACACTCGAGCAAGCATGATTCCAGCAGAGGTCAACAGATAGCAATCAGGGGAAGGAAACCATTTCTCCTCTTGCAATAAACATGGACCCATCCGACCGACATCACTTCTTGCCACTTTTATGTTGCGCATTTTCTCTTAGAAACCATCGACCGGGACAGAAAGGTTTGAGATAACCCGGTCCGTGATATTGAAATGAAACTCTGTGATGCTGCAGTAAGTAGTACATTTGTAGATAACTGCACTGATAACTACACAAGGATCGACATATAACCAATGACTATTTCCGAAGAAGGCAGATAGATGGGACCTTGGTGTAACGTTTCATCTGAGGGATGTCAGCTCCCGATTGGAGTTGCTAAATAAGGGCTACTTTCCTGTTTTTTGCCAGCTGCCGTTTTGGCTTCCTCTAGAAACAGGCAACTTATCTTCTCTTCTAAACACTTTCAGGTTTATGGAAATATTCGAAATCCGGATGACACACACTGGAACCATGTTACCAGTTGCATTACACAAGGTGGTAGTATTCGTTCGGCCATCGATGAACGCACTAACAACGGTACGTGGGCTAGCTCGTTGCCACATAAGTATTTTTGACTCATTTCCCTTTTGACCTCAGTGGTCTGAAACTACCTGTATTTGTTTACCGGACAAAGTAATTGACAAATTAATCATTTGAAGCACTGATTTAAAACAGAGAATGAACATTTTGCTCAATACTTGTGAGTGTTTTGAGTTTGGGATGATCTTGACCGCTTGATTATCAGTAGAAATGGTGATTCTTGCACACGGATATAGGATAGTAACAAGAATGTTTATTCTGGAATGGCAAGTTTGGTTTGCTTTGGCTCCGGAGATGCTTGTGGGAAATTGCTTTGTGGAATACTTACTTCCAAGATTGCTATAAAGTTGGCTACCACGATTTCCAACAAGTAGAATTTGCCAGGAAACAAAAACAATTTGTACGGCCAGTCAATACTAACTTATAATAATAAATAATCCTTGTTTTTGAAATGGCGTTTTTCACAGCTTCTAGACGACTCAAAGCGCTTCACAAAATACACTGTAAAGTGAATTGACTGTATATTTGTGGGTGAAACGTGGCAGCCACAACAGCGTCTCCCACAAACAGTCGTGGATTGAAATGATCAATTTATTATGTTTTTTTGAGGGATTATTATTAGGCGTGTGATACTTGCCCAAAGTTTCACCCGCCTGGATTAGAACACAGGTCTCACACTTGTAAGGCTCGAACCGCTGAGGTCCAGGACTCCACTTGGCCAAGGTGGCAACAACAGGCGAGTTGAGCAGGAAAATAAAAATCTTCTGCCATGTTTTTGTGACTGAAATGATAGATTATATAAATCACGACAAACCAATTGATTGCCTTTTCTTTCTGTTATGCAGGGTTCTTCACATTGGAAGATCTTCTCAGTGTTTTACCATTTGGAAGTACTTTTGATTTGATAGAGATCAAAGGATCAACATTAAGAGCAGCGTTTGAACATTCAGTTAAAAGATATGGCGGGAGTACAGGAGAGTTCTTACAAGTGTCTGGTAAGATTTTGTTTCAAATGACTGCACTTGGCAATTTGGTGAATTTTCCCACATGCACTGGAAGACCCAATATATCATCTTAATTGTGCACAATTTGGCTGCCACGTTTCACCCACAAATATACAGTCAATTCTCCTACTCCCGCTCATCCTGCCCCTCCCCCACCCTGTTCTTGTCCCTACCTGACTGTACAGCGCCTTGGGACGTCCTCTTGACGTGAAAGGCTCTATGTAAATGTAAGTATTGATTGATTGGTTGGTTGGTTGGTCGATTGATTGATTGATTGATTGATTGATTGATTGATTGATTGATTGATTGATTGATTGATCGATTGATCTAAGTGGCCATCACTTAGTTATCAGCCCAGACACTTGCGTTTCATGGGTCATATGATCATAGGGAGGCTCGATCATTTCTTCACTCAACATCCAAGCACACACTTTGCAGTGGCAGTAAAGACACAGTTTAACAGTAAGCACACTGAACTTAACATTAGAGAACCCACATTGCCACCCGGAGTGAGATTTTAGTAACTAAACAGATAATGTGGATTTGAGCCTGGACTCAACCATAGGTTGGCACTTGGCAGCACTCTCACCTCTGCGTCAGAAGGTTGTGGGTTGAAGCTGCATTTGGGGACGTTGAACTCACATTCCAGGCTGACATTTCACTACAGTGCTGGGGAGGGGAGGCTCGTTGTTGGGAGATGGAATCCTTTTGAATGAGACATGAAACTGAACACCCGTCTGCCTGTCCAGTTGGTGGTTAAAGATGCCATGCTGCTATTTGATCTGATCTTAGGGCTGGAGAACACATCCTGGATAGATTAAGTGGGCATTTCATCCAATTAAACATACCCTCCCCACCCAAAAAAACCCACCGTCAATCCACTTTACAGTATATTCTGTGAAGAGTTTTGAGACATCTCGAGGATGTGATAAGGCATTATATCAAATGCAAGGATTATTATTGGCATCCAACTTTCCATAGCTTCCCAGTTTATCATGAGGTCGAAAGACTTGAGGAAGTTGATGAGAGCAACACTGGTGGATTTCCAATGACCTTATGGCCTGTGCCATCACACTAGGGTCCGGCAATATATCGATATATCGATATATCCCGATATGAGTTTCATATCTATATGCCGATATAGACATTTTAAAATATCGATAAATCGAAAAAACGATATATCGAGGTAAAAATCGGTATGCGAGCACACTGAACTACAAGACCCAGAATGCTCATCTCTATACACAATGCACAGACCGAGGTGCAAAGCCGCCATATTGTATTCACAGTCCTCGAATACAATATACAGGTATGCAAGGGGT
>JAAILG010013539.1:0-19935 GCA_012026655.1 Hydrolagus affinis
TTTTGTTGTTCTTATTGTTGGATGCCAAGTTTTGCCCATGGGTTCATTTGAAGATCCTCACACTCATTTTCAAATTCTTACATGCCCTAACACCTCCCTACCTGTGGACATTGTGGACCTCCTGTAGCTCAGTGGTTAGAGCACTCGCCTTACAAGTGTGAGACCTGTGTTTGAATCCAGGCACATCAGGGCGAAACCTTGGGAAAGTTTCCTTACTCCACACGCCTTTAATAATCCATCCAAAAAAAGCACAATAATAAAAAATTGGTAATTTCAATCCATGACTGTTTGTGGGACACTGTTGTGCACAATTGGCTGCCACATTTCACCCACAAATATACAATTCACCTTACAGTATATTCACCTTACAGTATATTCTGTGAAGCGCTTTGAGATGTCGATAAGATGTGAAAAGCGCCATATCAAATATTTTTTAAAATGTAAAGATTACCTCTCCAACCTGCTTACTCCACAACCCATAACCTGTCTTCTCCATTCTTCTGCCTCCTGCCTCGTATATGTCCTTCGTGCCCTACATTCCACCATTGGTCCCTGCGCTTTCAGCTGCTACACCCTGAAACCCTGGAACACTTTTCCTCTGTCCCTCCACTTTTCCCATGTTCACGGAATGCCTGAAGATCTTCCTATTCAACCGTACCTACAGTCAGTCACCTCCCCCTCCCTCTGGCTCGGAGTCTTGCTTCACCACCGTCCAGCGCTCTGGGACACTACCCTACATGAGGGGAGCCATATAAATGTTAAGTTGTTGTTGTTTGGATAGATACTTGATAGTTGGGAAAAACATGCCATGGGGTAAGAGTGATAGAGTGGGACTCGTGGGAGTGCTCTTTCAGAGAACCGGCACACACTTGATGGGCCAAATAGCCTCTTCTGTCTTATAAGATTCTATGATGTTATTTCACGCTAATGTGTCACAAGCTTCACTGCTCAACACCAACCCTGAGGCTCCTTCTGCTCTGAGCTTCCTTCAAAGCAAATGAGCACGAGGCTCTATGCCCAGGTATGCATTGAACATGTCAGAGCTGGATTTTTCTGTTACTATCTGCCTCCTGCTCAGTTGGCACCTACAATTTACAATATGTAACTGCTGAATTAGCAGATAATTTGGAAGCATTACTATCTTTCTTTCCTGACACACAAAATCCCAAATAAAATAAAATTGGTTGCTCGATTCATGACCATATGTTGGACACGATTCATGGCCATATGTTGCTGTGCGCAAATTGGCTGCCGTGTTTGCCTACAACAACAATAAAATTATATTTATAGAGCATCTTTCACATTGGGAGGATATCCCAAGATACTGACAAATAATACGGTCACTAAACTTCACAGTAATTTTAAATTTTTGGACAATATTAGAAGGCATGCTATCAAATGCAAGAATTAATCTGATTATTATTAGTTCTATAATCTTCATCCCAACATCCCAGTTTTTCCTCTTGTGCTCTATGAATACATATCCCTTTTATGGTGTTAGTGAAAATAGGTAATTATGGCAAAGTATTCTGCCAACAAATAACCAACTGCAAAAAATCCTACTACCGTACATTTGCACATGGGTGCAAAAGTGGGGTGTTAAGTTACAAAGTCTACAAGTGCTGGGCTGCCAGCCTGTTCTCAGACCTAAATGTATGTGTTCTCGCATGCCAAGTGAAATTACCCACTTGCAGGCACATGCAATGGGCCAAGTACCACGTCGACACTTGAAATCACATTGATTCGCACACAAATATACAGTCAATTCACTTTACAGTACATTCTGTGAAGCGCTTTCAGATGGTTAAAAGACCTGAAAAGTACAATATCAAATGCAGGGATTGTTAATATTATTATTATAGTCTAGCCTGAATCTCCAGTGCAGAGCTGTGAGGTTGTTCCATTGTCTGAGGTGCCGTGTCTCAGGAGGTTGTCTCAAAGTAAGCTTTAGGATGTTACAGGCAGATAAGTTACAGGAAAAACCTTTACAGGATAGGACTAGCGAATGCAGCAGCCAATTTGTACATAGCAATGACCCACTGGCAGCCATGGCGTGAGTGACCAATTTTATTTGAGGGATTGTTGGCCAACAAGTTCCCTTCTCTGTTTGAATAGTACCATAGGAAGTTTAACATCCACCTGAAAAGACACATAGCACCTCAGTTTCTTTCTTAACGACATAAGTGGCAATTGAATATAGAGGATGCAAGTATAAAAGGATTCTGGAAAGAGTGACTTGCAGATTTTGAAAGCGGTTGATTTGTACAACAACAACTTTGATTTATAAGCGCCCTCCACGCTGGACGGCATCTCAGAGAGCTTCAGAGGTTTGTAGAGGTTGAATAAAGTACTGAGTGAAAATACATTGTGTTTTGGATTAAGTAACATTACAGGCACCTCTGACAATCAGCACTCCTCCACCACTGCACTGGACCATCAACTAACAATATGACCTTGACCATGGGATTAGAACCTTCATGATACAGAGGCAGAGTGCTATCAACTGAGACAAGCTGACACCAGTGTATCTCAGTGATCTAAATGACTTCCTTCTGCGCTCCAATTTCTAAGGCTTTACTTTGCCAGGTGGCAGCTAGACTGGTTTGTGGCTTTATCTGTTTGGCTCACAGTGGTGCTCCATATTTTCAGTAATAAATTGGCACCCAAGGCAGGCTTTTTTTCATGTCTTGTGGTTGTATTCTTTAGAAACTGTTTATCCCTTCTGAGAACTGCCAGGGTACTTTATTCCACTAATTTACTTTATTATTGCTGTGTGAATTCCTTTCCGAACCAGATGTGTCTGTTTTTTCTCATTACCTCCGGACGAGTAAGTAAGTGAGAGATAACTGAAATCTCCGATCCATCTAATCCTTTTCCGCAATTTGGGTATGGGTGGCTCACCACGGCTTATCTCTCGTTCGTGCCACATTAATGGGTTATTCCTGTTGCTGACTACTTATCTTATTGTGACTGCATGAAATGGCTAGCAAGGTCAGCTAATCACTGTGAGAGAAATTTGCTCGAATAACATGTTTTATCTGGGGTGAAAACGTTACACTTGGATGGCCCTTTTTATGTCGGAACATGTCTCAAAGCACTTCACAGGGTTTAGTATGTAATGCAATGACTGTATTTTGCACGCTAGACAGTGCTCCACTTCATCACATATTGGATAAATTGCATGCTCCATTTATTTGCATGGCAATTTCTAGGGGCAAAAAATTTGCTATTGGTTTACATGCTATTGCACATTGCTGAAATTTCTCTCACATCATTTGCTTAATTGTATTGAAGATAATGTAAGTCGATTTGAATTGGATCTGTTTTTTAGTTTGGGTAATTGTATTGGATGAGGAGTTGACCACATGATCATAAACAATTTGACTTGAGGTTATTTGGACTTCTAGCGCTCTTGAGATGCCGTCTGGCATGGAGGGCGTGATATAAATCGGAGTTGTTGTTTTAAGAGGCGGTAATGTATGCTTACTTTACCTCAACTTTAGCTAATAAATATACACTGTTGATATTTATACTATGTTATGCTTTATTTAGTCCTGAAGAAATAAATATACACGGTTGTCTGTTATAAATATAGTGTTGAGTCCTGAGGCTCAGTGGTTAGAGCACTCACCTCGATTATTTGGGTTCAATACCTGGACAGGGCAAAACTTTGGGCACGTTTCCTTAGTGCGCACGCCGGATAATAATCTCTCCCAAAAAAAATTGGGTCATTCAATCCATGGCTGTTTGTGGGACACTGCTGTACGCAAATGACTGCCATGTTCCACCCACAAATATACAGTCAATTCACTTTACAGTATATTCTATATACTGTGAGGGGAATTGAGATACTGTCTCTAGAAGATGTGAAAAGCACTATAACAACTGCAACAACAACAAAATTACATTGATAGAGAGCCTTTCACGTCGGGAGGACGTCCAAGGATTGCAAGGATTATTATTAGTATAATTATAAACTAACGTCAATAAAACTTCAGATAATTGCATACTCCATATGATTCACTCATACTCCATATGGTATCTGTCCGTTCTGACTCCATACAATTACATAGAGTGCAGTGTATATAATATAAAATACTGTTGGTTAGGTATATGATCCTTTTGAAACAGTGTTGCAATGCAGAGTATTAAAAATGTTAATTAATTCCTTAATATTCCAAGTAATTTAATAACTTCCTGATCTGGAGGAAGAGTTGACAGAGTGAATCTTTCATTGATCCATTAAGCCTGATAGTTTCAAATTAATATGATACTAGCTTGACAGGTAATTAGTATTGCAAGTTCATTGTGAGTGAAGACTGCAAACCTTCCCCATAATTTATAGTCTGTGCCTGTTCGGGTGGATGTTAAATAATAGTCCCCGGCACTATTTTAAACGATAAGGGCATTCCTCCCATGTCCTGGCCAACAATCCCCAGATAAAATTGGCCATTCATGTCATGATGTGTTTTCTGGGACATGGGTGAGTGTCAGCTTACACTGTATGAGTTTCAAAGCCCCAAAATGAGCTTGAACCCCTTGTGACTCAGAGGTGAGAATGTTACCGACTGAGCCAGTCTGCCGCACAGCCCAGAACTCAGAACAATACTTTCAGATATATCAAGGCCGTAGAACAAGAGGTCTTAGGTGTGGGGCTGTGAAGGGCAATTTCAACATAAACACCAGCAAGTTCCTCTTTGCAAAAGGGAATTCAACGACTAGATCTCCAGGAAGCGTGGTTGAGGCCAAAACACATTGAACCAACTGCTAGACGCTGCGATATGATTTTGTGTTTCTAGAAAGATAAGATCAAATTGGTGCGCTTCACTCCAAACAGTCTTGCGAAATATGAAACAATCAGAAACAGATTGACTAAAACAAACAACTCCTAGTCGCCTAGGAGATCTCTTGTAACCATTACTTCATGTGATGGCTAGGGTTGTGAATATGGTTTAAGATATCAGAAGACATCTGATCATTGAGTCAGCAATTGCCAGGATAGATTTACTGACCTGGATGCTGACAATTTACAATGTAAAAACCCAAATGTAGTCACGCAATGCCAAGCCAATACATGTAACCACTGGTTAAATAAAACATCTTTGTTCTCCCGCTAAAGTCAGCAAATGTATAGACAAGCCCCAAATTGGTATTTAATTATATACTTGAACTGTATATATTTGAACTATTTGAACTATAATTGAACTGCTTTTTCCAATGATTCAGACTTGTACCCAAGCTACATTTCTCATTGAAAGGAACGATGTTTGCCAATCTTATTTTGTTAGTAAAATAAGTTATGATGTTGCATCTGCTTCAGGTTAACTAAAATATAAATTGATTGTCAATTGCCACAATCATCGTTAGATATCAGCCTGACTCAGTTGCAAGTCTTTAGGTCAGAAAGTTGTGGGTTCGAGCCCCTAGGTTGGGACTTTGAACACACATAGTCTAAGCTGACAGTTCAATGCAGTGCTGGGGAAATGCTGCATTGTCAGAAATGCCTTCTTGACATTAACCAAAGATTCCATCTTTGCCTGTTGAGGGGGTGCAGGGCAAAGGGAAGAAGTGGAAGGTGACCAGTGGGAGCTGCAGACAAAGACGTAGGTTTTTAACTTAGTACATCAAGACACATAGTGTGTAGAGGGAGGAGGTTGCATTTGATATAGCGCTTTTCACGTCTTCTAGACTTCACAAAGCGCTTTACAGAATACACTGTAAAGAGAAGAGAATGTAATGAGATGAGGAGTATATACCACAGGTATTTTCCCCATCACTCATTTGATATTGTGTCTTACCACGTGATTGAGATACATCCTCAACAAAGCTTTTAGAAGCAACTTTCATTTACTCAAAGGCAACAAAACAAAACAGCCCATACTCAGGGCTTCTGAAGGGCAAGTTAAACGCAGGCATCAGGATGGCTTTCTTTACACGCATGATAATCAAAAATAGGTGGGAGGTCCCAACAATAACAACAACAAGGCAGAGAGGGTAGGAGTAGGAAGGTGACTGAATGCATTGTCAAAGAGGAGTCTTGAAATGCGCCTTGAAGGAGGCTAGGGAGGGAGAGAGGCGAAGGGAATATGGTTGAGGCTAAACACTCAAATTGCCTAAGATACAGCTCGATGCTGTAATAGAATAGTAGTGGAGTGGATATCCTGATACCAGAGACGAGTAATTCAATCTGCATTCAAATTTGATTGGAGTACAATAAGTACATGAGATCCCCTTATAATAAAGCAAGAGGAACATTTCATATGAAAGAAAAGTACCTGCAAGTCATGGAGCAGGTTATTATAGCAATAAAGAATATTGCTTGGAGCTGAGACCAACAGGAAGGATTTGTGTTGGAAACTTCCAGTCTGTCATGATTTAAGTGCAATGAAACAAAACTGCATAGGACTGACACTAGCAAACTCTGCCAAACAGGTCTGAGTCTGCTGAACAGAGGGGACAGGCGGGCTGATAGGGAGACAGTAGGTCAGAGAGATAGGTGGGGGGGCAAGGCTGTGAATGGCCTTGAAAGTGAGGACAAGGATCTTGAATTCGATCCTCTGGGTGACGGGGAGCCAGTGGAGATGGGTGAGGATGAGTGTTGTGGTCGCGAAGCCTGGTATGGGAGAGTACACGAGCTGCAGAGTTCTGAATGATCTGCAGCCTGTGAAGGGAGGAGCTGGGGAGGCCGACGAGTAGAGAGTTCCCGTAGTAGAGGCTGGAAGTGATAAAGGCGTGGATGAGGGTTTCGTGGTGGTGTGGGGGGTGAGGTAGTTGTGGAGTGTGGCAATATTACGGAGTTGATGGAAGGCTGTGCCGGTCATGGAGCAGATGTGGGGGAGGAAGGATAGTTTGGGGTCGAGCAAGATGCCCAGATTCCTGATTGGCTTCGAGAAGTGGAGAGAGCAGCCTTGAATGCTGATGTTGTCAGCGCCTGAGTGCAGAGGAGCTGACGCGAGCCAATCAGGAGGGCCTCCGTCTTATTGAGTTGTAGGAAGTTGGCTCTCATCCAGGACTCAATGTCGGACAGGCATGCAGTCAGAACGCCAGTGGTCCTGGAATCGAGGGTTGACGCGGATAGGTAGAGTTGGGTGTCATCCGCATACATGTGGAAATTTACCCCATGTCTGCGGATGATGTCGCCCAGTGGGAGAGTGTAGAGGGTGAAGAGCAGGGGGCCAAGGACAGAGCCCTGGGGAATGCCGCGTGTGACTGTGCGGGACTGGAGGAGAAGCCATTGGAAGAGACAAAGTGAAGGAGGTGGGAGAAATAGGATTGGAACTATTCGAGGACAGAGCCTTGCAGGTTGAGGAGGGAGGAGAGGCGCTGGAGGAAGATAGTGTGGTCCATGGTATTGAAGGCAGCGGAAAGGTTGAGGAGGACGAGGAGTCAGAGGGAGGCCTGGTCACAGATGGTCAGGATGTCGTTTGTGACCTTGACCAGAGCAGTTTCCTTGCTGTGGGAGGCATGGAAACCCGATTAGAGGGGTTCGAAGAGTGTGTGTTTTGTGAGGAAAGAGCAGAGCTGGGAGGCAACCACTCTTTCAAGGATCTTCGAAAGGAAGGGGAGGTTGGAGATGGGCCGGTAGCTTAATAGCTGCGATGCATCGAGGGAAGGCTTTTTTAGGATGGGGGTGATGGTGGCGGTTTTGAAGGGAATGGGAGTGGTCCCGGCTGAGAGGGACAGGTTCATAGTGTGGAAATTCAGCACCTTCTCGCAGCTGGAGTTTGAGGAGAGGATCTGCGAGGCGAAGTGGATGGAGGAGATGGTTGGTGGTGGAGAAGAGAAGCTAGGGGTTGTCCTTCAGCTCCAGGATTATCTTGGAGTAGAAGGACAATTTGGCAGAGGACAGGGCGGAGCAATAGGAAGATGTGAGGTCCAGCCAGATATGCCGGTGGACCATGAGGCCGGATTTGAGCCAGATATATTCAGCGGCCCGCACCTGGCCCTTGAGGGAATGGAGGTGGGTGGTGAACTAGGGTGAGGTTTGGGAGTAGGAGGCAGTTTGGGAAGTGAGGGGGCAAGAGTGTTGAATGTGGTGGAGAGGGTGTTGTAGAGCAGGGTGAGTGCGGAGGAGGGGTCAGTGCAGGAGGTGGGCCAGAGGGAGAGGAGTTCAGAGGACTCCAAGGCAGCGGAGAGAGTTTGTGGGGGGATCTTCTTCCTTGGGTGGTAGAAGAAGGTGGTAGGTTTGGGGGTAGAGGGTTAGAGGAGTTGAAAGAAATGAAGTGGTGGTCAGAGATGGCCTTGTCAGACATGGTGACATCCGAGATGCTGAGGTCTCAGGTGATCACCAGATCAAGTGGGTGGCCATGAACATGGGTGGCAGAGTGGATGTGGGGGGAGAGGTTGAGAGAGGAGAGGAGGGAGGAGAATTCTGAGGAGGTGGAGCAGGAGGAAGTGAAGTGGAGGTTAAGGTCACCGAGGATGATGAGGCGATCGGAGGAGGCACAGAGGGAGGCAAGGAGAGTGGAGAAGTCAGAGATGAAGGTTGGGGAGCGTTTTGGGGGATCCAGTCTTAATTTGAAACAAATTTTCCCCTGTTCTTTTGAAGGATGGTTTGAAGTCAAGATACCAGGATTCAATTAGGAAACCGCTCAACTGTGATGGGAGTATGCTAGGGTGGGAGGATGAGTATACAACACCAATTTTTATCATCTTTGTTACCGGTCACAAAAAAAGGTTTTCTTCATCCGAATCACTGCTGGAATGCTACTTTTAATAATCCTTAATTTTCATAGAGCAACTTTCATGTCAGGGACCATTCCAAAATGCTTCACCGGATGTAGTGTAAAGTATTGGGACTATTATAAGGTTCTGGGTGATAGTCAGCAATGAACAGCACAGATTAAAAGTTAAATAACAAATTTATTGCGTTAGCAATAAGGACAATAACCAGATAAGGACACAGACAGAAATACAACAAAATAAACAAACTTAAATACTCTAAGATAAATAATAATTTATCCACTCCGAGCACGTGTACCGCTCCCACCCCGCAGTGTAAGGATATATAAGTGTGTGAGTAAACTACTGGGTTCTGGGTGTCTGTCACAAAGCACCACCTCAAGGTCCAGTTTCCCTCTACTGATAGATCTCCTTACTCTCTGCTATGCTCTGTTTACCTTTTCCTTGATTTCTGTATGCCTCTCTCTTTCACTCTCTCTCAAGTCAGGCTGTGACTTGGCTTTGTTGATGGGTTAATGGTCTGCTTGATGGTCGATATAGGCTTCTCTCTTTCTCTTTCTCACTTTTGCACTTAAACCTTTACTTCCATTGTCCAGGCTATCGCACAACAGATGGACTCTCAGCAGTACAGTTCTTTGATATTCTGGCTTTTGGTGTTGGCTAACACAACCCCTAGGCCCACCTGTTCTGGCAAAGGGTCGTGGACCCGAAATATTGCCTCGCTTTCATTTCTCCATGGATGCTGCCTGACCTGCTGAGTTTTTCCAGCAACTTCTGTTTTTGTACCAGACTCATCCTCTTCTGACCATTGGCTCGCTGATCCACTGTGTACTGCCTCCTGCTAGCCTGACCTCTAACTCTCCTAATGGTTCTCTTTCGTTCTTTCCTTGATTGAGCAAAAGACTGCCTTGTCGACCGGTGAAATTATGGTTTCTGTGTTGGTTTCTGTGTCGCTTCTCTGTGTCTTGTGTGTATCTTGTGACTAGTGTCTTTACCCCTCAACCTTCCTACTTTTATGCAGTTTTTGAAGTTGGAACTGCCCATGGACCCCCTATAAATCAGTTAAATTGACTTTTGTCCAACTAACTGCCAAACTCTTTGATCAAGTTCAAATGAATGCGTCTTTCTTAGTTATTGTCCCTTAGATCAACCATTTGTACCTCACCCCCATCACAGCCTTGTCCCATATTAATGGTTCTGCATTATCTAATTACCATGTCTACCCTATTGTTTTTCATGGCCTGCTGTCCCTTCTTCCACTGTACCCTGCCTTACCTCCTTATCTCGTGTCCCTGAGGTGTCTTATCACAAGTTTTCCAGAACTTGAGGAGACATGTTCATCACAGAAACCCCACCATTTACACTATGCATGTTTTCTTGTGGGCGAACAATAATTCTTGAAATTGATCCATTTATTTAAAGCCCTCCACAACCTCGCCCCAACCTACATCCGTGACATCCTAACCCCTTACCAACCTGCCCGCCCCCTCTGTTCAGTAGGCTCTGGCATGCTCCACGTCCCCTGACCCGCCCGCCCCACCATTGGCAGGCAAGCATTCAGCCACTCTGCCCCCAACCTCTGTAACTCCATCCCACAGTCCCTTTGCCTTGCCCCCTCCCTAGCCTCCTTCAAGTCTTGCCTCAAGACTCTCCTCTTCAATTGACCCATTGGCAACTCCTAATCTTTCCCCCCCCCCCCCCCTAGCCTCCTTCAAGTCTTGCCTCAAGACTCTCCTCTTCAATTGTCCCATCGGCAACTCCTAATCTTCCCCTCCCCCACCACCCCGTCCCCAGCTCGGGTCTGAAACAGTGCCTATCCAGCACCTTAGGACATCCTCCTGACTTGAAAGGAGCTATACAAGTGTAATTTTGTTGTTGTGGTTGGTCAGCCTTAGTGCCAAAGACATTAATAATAATAAATAATAATATTACTATTGTTATTAGAACTATTGGCACGGTTAAGGGTAATATCTGCACATTGAGGCAAATATGTCAGTCGATACGTACACAGCAATGTCTCACAAACAGCCATGAAGTATTGTGGGATTCTTGGAGAAAATCGTCTCTCCTTTGAACAGTCAGACGGAACCTCAGTTTAACATCTCATCCGAATGATGGCTCCTCTGACAAAGCAGCACTTCTCTAGCACTGCATTGGAGCACCTGCCTGGACTATGTGCTGACGTGGTGGTTTGAACTGAGGGTCTTTTGACCCTGAAGCTACCAACTGAGCAAGATAGAAGATGTGTCTCATGGCAGTTACAATGGCATTGATTTTAGTTTCTGACAATCTGGCCTTGTGCCTTAACGAACTGCAAGTTCACCACTGCTTCAATTCTTGAGAAATACTGGTGATAAACACTTTGTGGTTATCAACGATTCCCCATCTCCTGATGAATTTCTCCCTCCCAATTTATTTTGAGAATCAGTGTCACTCCCTTGCAAATAAAAAGCAGAAGCGACAATTTCACATTGTAACGAATTTTCCAGCCACATGTGGCAAAACCAACCAGTAAGACTTTTTTTTTTGACGATCTGTGTTGAAAGTTTATTATTGTGTATGCTTTCTAATAGTTAACTCAAGCACTCTGAGACTCGAACCTATGTTAAGAGTCTCTGCATGCAAGTTGACCAACAATCATTGAGACCTTGAGAGGGGTTTTGGGTCCCCCACCCTCGCCCGTCTCCACTGGCTCCCCATCCTCCAGAGGATCGAGTTCAAGATCCTCGTCCTCACACGGCCTTACACGGCCTTGCCCCACCCTACTTAACTGATTTACTTTCCCCCTATAAGCCCTCCGTTCAGCAGGACTTGGCCTGCTCCAAGCCCCCCGCCCGAACCGCCCCACCATCGGAGGCTGGGCCTTCAGTTTTTCCGCTCCCACCCTGTGGAATTCCATCCCCCAATCCCTCCGCCTTGCTTCTTCCCTTTCCTCTTTCAAGGCCGGTTTGAAGACTTTCCTCTTCGACCGTGCCTTTTGTTCCCCCCCGAATTTTTCGACCTCCCCTACGTGTTTCACCCCTTCCCGTACACTCCCCTCCCAGCTCGGGTCACATGCCTCCTGTGCAGCGCCTTGGGACGTCCTCCCGATGTGAAAGGCGCTTTATAAGTTTAAGTTGTTGTTGTTGTTGGGTCAGCCAGGTTTCTGACAGAATTGGAAACCAAACTGAGAGTTCCACCCGCACATGGAAATTTTCCTGTGTCTGTAATGGAATGACTAATTTCCTAGATGGATATACTGTACCCTGTTTAATTTTGGAGAGGGTTAGCTGCAAATGCCAATAGACAAGGCTTGTGGACCCCAGAGTGTACAGAGCAACCAATTTGCAAAAGTATTCAAGAAACAAAACAAATGACTGATTTTACCTGGAAGATTAAGAGGCCAGGACACCAGGGGAAACTCCCTTCTCTTTTGGAAAGGTGCCACGGGATCACATTGAATAGTACAAAGGCAACCTTAAACAAGCAGACAGAACCTCTTATGTATCATTTTACACCTCTTACAACAAAATGCTTTTCAACCTACATTTGAGTTTTAGCTTTAAATCTTGATGTACGTCTTGAACCCAGAGACTGCTGACAAAGTGAAAGAGTGCTACAAAATGAGCTAGAGTGCCAGAAGAACCTTAAGTGTAATGAACTGTCTTTCAGATCCTATAGAGCAGCTCAGAGTATCCAAAGTTGATTAAAGTGGTGCATTTTATTAAAAAAAAACTTTGTTTTGCCCAATCATGTCGAGCATGTTTCTCAGAAAACGTCGCATTAAAATTTCATATGTAACTTGTAACCCTGGAGGGCATAGGGCATTCCAGCTTTAAAGCTAGAATGTTTTCACACAGGGAGGGGTAGGAGAGTGGTCTTCTCTACCACAGTCAACTGTTGGGTGGCAACCTTGTGCACATTGTAAGACTGAATACGTGTTTGAGGGAGAATAAAATTCAGCGATGACAGTAATAATCTTGCATTTTATACAGTGCCTAATCACATGTCTCAAAGTACTTCACAGAATATACTGTAAAATGAATTGACTATATTTCATGGGCGAAACACAACAGTCAATTGCACACATCAGTGTCCCATAAACTGTTGTGGATTGAGTGACCAAATTATTATAGTTATTTTTTTAAGGGATTATTGTCCCAGGAAAAGCAATCCATCAATTGACTAACGATTGGGTCCTACTTATTGCTGGGTAAACTGAGGCATGTGGAACAAGGAGACTTGACCGACATTCTGCCATGCCTGGGAATCAAACCCAGGTCCTCTCACTTGTGAGGTGAGTGCTCTAAGCACTGAACTACAGGACCCCACTGGGACAATGGAGAGGACCTTGTGTGGAATATACATTCGTCAGAGATGGGCATAATGGCCTGTTTCTGAGCTGTACTTTTTATGAATCTATGGAGACAGATTTGTTCTGCACATTAGGCTGAAACCACAGGAATGGAGAAATACCATGGTGCATCACCCACACATATTCATGAGCTGAATGACTTGTTGTTTTTCCATAAGCGTCATAATTGCTCATGTATACAATAGTCACATTGTATGTCCACTCCATCTGCTCAACAGGCTCTGGACTGCTCCATGTCTCCCATCCAGCCCACCCCACCATTGGCAAACGGGGCTTCAGACTCTCTGTCCCCCCAAACCTACATTACCTTCGCTTCACTCGCTCCCTTGCCTCCTTCAACAACAACAACTTGGATTTATATTTTAGTAGGGCAGACCAGAGCCTGTGTAACCCAGGGCAGCCCAGGGAAATGGCCACATCACTGACTTAAATACAATTCCCAATGTTCTCTCCCTCCCTCAACCCTAGAGGTTATTGTGGGGTCCTGTAGCTCAGTGGTTACAGCAATTGCCTTACAAGCATGAGATCTGGATTTCGAATCCAGGCAGGTCAGGGCGACACCTTGGGCAAGTTTCCTTACTCCACACACATGCCTAATAATAATCCCTCAAAAAAAAACTAAAATAAATTGGCCATTTCAATCCACAGCTGTTTGTGGGACGCTGCTTTGCACAACTGGCTCCTGTATTTCACCCACAAATATACAGTCAATTCACCTTACACTATCCACCCCTTTCACCTCCACCCAAACCACTCTCCAGGGGCCAAAACAGGTTCCATGTGAGACAGTGGTTCACATGTACTACCACCAATGTAGTATACGGTATCTGCTGCTCACGATGTGGTCTTCCTCTATATTGGAGAGACTAAGCGCAGATTGGGAGACTGATTGCAGAGCACCTTCGCTCTGTACAGAAGGTCAACCCTGATCTTCCAGTCTCCCTCCATTTCAACTTGCGCTCACATTCAAAGGCTGATCTTTCCATCCATGATCTCCTGTCACTGTTCCAGTGACCCACAGTGAAAGCTTGAGGAACAGCACCTCATCTATCTACTCAGGACCCTACAACCCGCTGGCCTCAACATTGATTTCAGCCATTTCAGGCCATAAGAGCTCCCCTTCCCCCATCACAATCATAACTCCAGACACCCCTTGCCTCTCTCGTGTTTTGTTTGTTCTATCACCACTAAACGCCTCTTCTCCTCCAGTTTCGTTTAAACCTACCCCCTTTTATTTCTCCCCCTTATATCGTTATCACATTTTCAACCCATACAACCTTTTTTCTTTTTCCTTTGTCTTCTTTGTCTCCTTTGTCTTCCATGAACTGCCTCCCCATCTCTAACGTTCTTAAAAATCTCTCCCTCCAAACATGCGCCAGTTCTGATGAAGGGTTATGGACCCAAAACATTGACTCACTTTCTCTTCTCCATGGATGCTGCCTGACCTGCTGAGTTTCCCCAGCAACTTCTGTTTTTGTAACAGTATATTCTGTGAAGCGCTTTGAGACATCTAGGAGACATGAAAAGCACTATATCAAAGGATTATTATTATATAGTGCCCTCCATGCTGGACGGCATCTCAGAGCGCTTCCCAATAATAGATTCTGGGGCTGAGCCAATGGGAGAGGGAAAATGGTGACCGAAAGCGTGGTCGAAAAGAAAGGTCTTTAGCTGAGACCTGAAAGTAGGAAGTGAGGGGGCAAGGTGAAGGGAGTGAGGAAGGGAGTTCCAGAGCCTCGGGGCATAGTGGCTGAAGGCACGGCCGCAGATGGTGGAGTGAAGGATTCGGGGGACAAGGAGGAGGCCAAACTCGGTAGAGTGAAGGCAACGGGCACTGTTGTGAGGAGAGCGGAGGTCAGAAAGGTAGGGGGTACATAGGAGTGGAGGGATTTGAAAACAATAGTGAGTACAGTCTGACAAGGACTGGAGTAATTGGGGAGCGGAGTTTAGTATGGTTAACATTGCAGATGGCAGAATTCTGAATGACCTGGATTTTATGAATGGTAGTCGAGGGGAGGCCAGCGAGGAGGGCATTTGAATAATCCAGCCAAGAAGTGACAAAGGCATAGACCTGGGTTTCGGCGGCTTTTGGGGTGACAATATTGGTGGAGACAGGCGATGTGTTCAAGATGGAAGAAAGCAGTGCTGGCGAGAGACCAGATGTGGAAGTGGAAGGATAATTGGGGGCGAACTTGACGCCTAGGCTACATATGGTTTCAGAGAGTTTTAGGGGCAGATTGAGTGGAGGAGGTGAGAGCCATGGGATTGAAGACATTGACGAGAGACAAAGTGTATGGCTTCTGTCTTGTCAACATTTAGCTGAAGGAAATTTGTGCTCATCCAGCTCTTGATGTCTGACAGGCAAGCTGACAGAACATCAGAGGACTGGGGGTCGCAAAGTGAGGTGGAGAAATAGAGTTCGGTGTCATCCGCATACATGTGGAAGTGTATCCCATGTCTGCGGATTACATCACCAAGAGGGAGCATGTAGATTAGGAAGAGGAGGCGGCCAAGGATGGATCCCTGGGGTACCCCACAGGTAACTGGGTGAGAGCGGGAGGAAAAGCCATTTGTGGAGATGTACTACTGGTGGTTTGTGAGGCAGGATTCAAACCTGGTGAGTGTGGTCCCACTGAGGTAGATAACGGAAGACAGGTGATGGAGGAGGATGGCGTGATCAACTGTGTCGAAAGCGGTGGAGAGGTCCAGGACAAGGAGGCAGAGGGAGCCCTGGTCACAGATAGAGAGGATGTCGTTTGTGACTTTCACAAGCACAGTCTCTGTACTGTGGGCAGGGTGGAAACCGGACTGGAGTGATTCGGAAAGAGAATGGGAGGAGAGGTGTGTCGGAGTTGCATGGCACATCTGAAGACCTTCCTCCTCTAACGAACGTGCGGCCACCCTCCTACCTTTCCTGCCCTCCACCCTTCCTGAAACCAAACTCAGGTCCAAATCCCTGTCCATCCAATGCCTTGGGACGTCCTCCCGATGTGAAAGGAGCTTTACAAATGTAATATTGTATTTTATGCATTAGAGACAAAGGTCGAGAACTGTGAGAAATTGGAGCTCACCAAGGTCGTCTGTAAGAATGTGAAAAAAGGTGCCCATGCTGGGCCAAAGGACAAACAGCTGCTGATAATGGAGCATCCGGAGATATGATTATCCGACGCACGTGTTTGTAAAACATTTAATAGAGAACACCTGGTGAGTGCAAAAGAAATAGTGCCAACTTATACCATTAGGTCTGGAGTAAACAGCAGAAATTTATGCGCATACATAAGCTGCGTCACTCATCCTTAAAACCACACTTTCCACCCGAAGTGAAGGTAACACCATGAGAAGAAAGAAGACCTATAGACCCTGTAGGTGTGGAGTCCTGTAGCTCAGCGGTTAGAGCACTTGCCTCGCAATGAGAAACCTGGGTTTGATTAACAGCAGGGCAAAGGCTTGGGCAAGTTTCCTTACACCGCACACCTCATAACAATCTTTCAAGAAGAAAAAAAACAATAAATTGGTCACTTCAATCCACGAGTGTTTGTGGGACAATTGGCTGGCGATTTCACCCACAAATATACAGTCAATTTACTTTACGTTCCTTGGGATATCCTCCCGACGTGAATGGCACTCTATAAATGTAATTTTGTTGTTGTCCTTTATGGTATACTCTGTGAAGCACCTTGAGACGTCTAGAAGATGTGAAAACGCTATATCAAATGCAATCAATAAGACAAATAGACAGCCAGATCAAGACATCGAAACAAGAGACAGTCAATGCACTCAATCCCTAGGTTAGCTCAATCAAATGATTTCACAGACATTACGAATTGACCTATCAGAGTAAAACCGCGATAAACCCTAAAACCCTAAAACTGGGAAGATTTAAAAAGAATCCTTGCATTTGATATAGCACTTGTCACGTCTTCTAGACATCTTCACAGAATATTGAATTGACTATACTAGTGGGTGAAATGTGGCAGCCAATTGCACACAGTAGTATCCCACAAACAGTCGTAGATTGAAATGACCAATTTTTTTTGGAGGGAATGACTAATTTTGTTTTGAGGGGATTATTCCATACATAAATACATACAGTATTATATTTTTTCCCGATCTCCGGCAAAAGTCCCGAAGTTCTAAAAGATAGAGGGATTAAAGGATATGGGGATAGGGCGGGTAAATGGAATTAGGTTAGAATATCAGCCATGATTTTATTAAATGGCGGAGCAGGCTCAAGGAGCCAAATGGCCTACTCCTGTTCCTATTTCTTATGTTATTAAGAACAGGTGCTTGTAGTTCCAGGCACGGCCTCAGTCACTCGGTGCTGTGGGTGGAGCTCAGCCATTGCTTGGCTTCAGGGTTGTGTTTACAGCTCACATGGTGTATGGGGCTTCCCCAATGATTTCTAGGGTAGGTTCTAAATACCAACAACCTCCAAAATCCGGGAGGTGAGTGGCCCCCAACCATGCCAGATTATCGAGATTTTACTGTATATCTAATAATAGGTGAGCACACTGAATGTCAAAGTTCCTGACAATATAAGAATAATGATCCTTGCTTTTGGA
The DNA here is from genome assembly GCA_012026655.1 of Hydrolagus affinis. Lineage (NCBI taxonomy): Eukaryota > Metazoa > Chordata > Chondrichthyes > Chimaeriformes > Chimaeridae > Hydrolagus > Hydrolagus affinis. The sequence continues at coordinate 17,599 of JAAILG010013539.1, forward strand.
AAAAAACATTTTATCACATCATTGAGCTGTCTCAAAGTGCGTCACAGAATATATTGTAAAGTGAATTGACTATATTTTGTGTGAGGCAGCCAATTGTATACAATAGCTATACAACAACTTGCATTTATATAGTGCCCTCCACACTATGACTGACTTGAGAATGTAAAGTATTATTATTTTGAAAAAATAAGTGAAAAAAAATTGAAAGTTGCTTTTGTCTCCACTATTTTTGGGTCCTATCATTTCAGAACAACACCAAATACAAAATTGCATTTGTATAGCGCCTTTCACAATTTGGTTCATCAAATTAAGTTGTGTGGTTCTGTTCTGACTATACAGTATCTTAACGCACCATTTTCCTGTTTTCCTAGGTTTCTATGCTCCCAAGGGGAAGAGTTGAAAACAATAAATAATAATAATTCTTGCCTTTGATATAATGCCTTATCACATGTTTGAGACATCTCAAAGCACTTCACAGAATATATTGTAAAGTGTATATCCACAATAATAGCAAAAGGCAAAAATACTGCAGATGTTAGAAATCTAAAATAACATAAAAGGTGCTGGGGATAGTCAGTAGGTCAGGCAGCATCTGTAGAGAGAAGAAAGTGAGTTAACATTTTAGGCCTCATTGTTGAGGCCAGAGGGCTTCATGTTAACTCACTTTCTTCTCTCTAGATGAAATGCTGTCCTCGAGCTTGTGTTATGCTTCATTGGAAGAGGATAGGAGGCCATGGCCAGAGAGGTGGGAGTGGGAGTTGGAAGGAGAATTAAATTGGAAAGCAATTGGAAGCTCTGAATTACACTTGCGGATGGAACTGAGATGTTTGGAAAAGCGATCACCCAATATGCGTTGGGTCTCCCCGATGTAGAGGAGACCATTTCCTGAGCAGTGAGTACAGTATACTACACTGGTGGAAGTACATGTAAGTTATTCCAACCATGAAAGGGACTTTCTGAAAGGATCAGAGACTCAATGCCCTTTGGAATGTGTTCAGGTAGGTCCATTATGTACTGTTCAGCGTATTGGTGCTGAGTAAATACAACCTAATAATAATAATAATCCTTTTGATATAGCATCTTTGAGGTGCCTGAAAGTGCTTCACAAAATTGACTGTATACTTTGTGGGCAAAACGCTGCAGCCAATTGCGCACTGTCCCACAAATAGTCCTGGTTACATGACCAAATTACAATTTTTAAAAAGAAATTCTTATCCCTGGTAAAGGAACACTGATTGGTTAACAACCTGGTTCCTACTCAAGTGCCAGATAAACATAAAGAAACTTGCCTAAGGTTTCATCCTATCGGGAATCAAAACCAGGTCCTCTTGTTTGCGAGGCGAGTGCTCTAACCGCAGAGCTAGGGAACTCCAGTGGGAAGTACGCCCATATTAGAGTAGATTAGGTTTGGACAATTCAACAAGCATTCAAAACCAGCATTCAAGGTTTCCTTCAGCATTCTTGTGCCATTCTTTTTAACGTTTGTCGTAATGATTAGCAGAGGTTAAAATGATTCACTCCCATCACTGTGACTCTGGAGTAAGAAACCATAGTGAACTTATCCACTGATAAGTTAACCAAGGTTGGAGAGTACATCTACCAACCCATTGTTATGTAAAATAAACCACAAGAATGATATGGTGGCTGGGTTTATCTTTGTGCCAAGCAATCATTCATCAAACATATTGAATAGGAAAACCTGCTTCTTTATTTCAACTTTAAGTCAAATTACAAAACATAATGCCAAGAGGAACGTTTTATAGTGTCGTATATCAAAATGGCTCAAAGTGCTATCAAAGCAATTACTGCCCATAACATTGTGAGAATAGCTGTTTAGTTGATTATTTGCAGCCAGGCATGACAGCCCACCATCAGTCAGGGAAAGAGGAGAAACTAACCTGGCATTTTGTTGGTCAGGATACAAGGAGGAACACCTTCCTGCTTTTGGACGCCCTCACAGGAGCCTTTAATATTTCCCTGAAAACAGGCAAACAGGATCATAGATTGATTTTAAAAATTAGTTGTTAAAAGAAGCAGAGTGGAGGTGAGGAGAAGTGTTTTTACACAGTGAGTTGTCTGGATTGCATTATCTCAAAAGGTGATGGAAGCCAGTTCAATAACTATTAAGAGAGAAGTCGATAATTATTTAGAGAGGACAAGTTTGCAGAGCTATGAGGAGAACGGGATAGTCGGATTGATTTGGACAATTTTTCTCAAAGAACCGACGCAGACCAAATGGGCCAAATGGCCTCCTTCTGTGCTGTGTACAGTTAACCCTCGTTGAACACGACTTTATCGATTGCGAATTAAAGTATACGCAATATTTTGCGCAATATA
>JAAILG010013540.1:0-19945 GCA_012026655.1 Hydrolagus affinis
CCATTAGATCAGCCACTGACATGGCCAACAGATACATGGAGATGCACTTGGAGAGACCGCACTTCCCTCGAGCCAGGATCACAATCGCCAATAGGTTGACTACAGAGTGAGAGAGAGTGAGAGAGAGAATTAGAGAGAGAGAGAGAGAGGGGGAAAGAAAATATCAGACATGAATATACATTAGTACGGACTACAATATGTTGAACATTTTTCGCTGTCCAACACCCTACTGCCCACGGAAAAGTGGCAGAGAGAATTGGTGGTGGTGAGGTGTGGGTGGGAGGTGGGAGAAAGAGTTAGAGCGACTGAGCCTTCGTGGGAGAGAGAGTGGCAAATAGAGAGAGCGCAGACGATGGAGAGAGGGGGAGAGACATGGACAGATAGAAACAGACAGAGAGAAAAAGAGAGTTGGATACACTAAAGTGTGAGAGATAAGCATACACATACATACACAAAGGGACATGCAGAAGAAACGCCACAGTAAGGGAAAGACACAAGAACACAGATAACGAAAGTGACAGACAGAGAATGTCTTTCATGTTCAGAGAGACTCATCACAATATACACCAACACAACAGATAGAAAGGGAGATGTGCTAGCAGAGACACAGACACATTTAGAAAATGAGTCGTTCAGATAGAGAAATAGGCATATTAATAGAGATACACACAAACTGAGCTACAATGAGAGAGATGAAGGTCATTTAGAAACCCCAAATTAATAAACGAATATTCCTGGCATTTGATACAGCAAATTGTCTATTTTTCAAGACATTTGAAAATGGAGCCACTACCTAGCCGTGTCCTGACCCAAACTTTCTGAGATCGCACCGGTCACTCACCTCACTGTGTGCTTACATACAATGCTGGGTTTGCACAGAGGATCAGTCAATCGCTCCTCTACCATTTGCCGCATTCAGAGAATCATTTAATTTGTACATAAAAAGTCGTCAGACACAATCGAATATATCCACTTGACTCCACTGAATCCACGGCTGCATTTGAATACAATACAGTGTTTGCATTAATCCTGTCTCATTCAGATGGCGTGGTATCAAATGCACGAATCGCTACTGTTGAGTCCAAAATCTTCAACCAATATCGGTCTGTCTGTGTAACATGCCAATGTAAAATACCTTTGCAAACGGTATTGTTGGTTAGAGGAGTCAATTGAATATATTCGATTGTACCTGCTAATATTTATATGTTTAAATTAAATAATTATCTGAATGCGGCAAATGCGAGAGGAGATATTGATCCTCTTTGCAACCCAGCATTGTATGCAAATATTCAGACGCTCCCTGTGTGAAAGTCGCTTTGCAAATGGTGATTGTTTGGTTGTTGATGTCGTCTAATGTGCGAATCTGGAACCAAAACTCACACCTCCCTGATTCAGCCGTTAACTGCGACCAATAGAGGTTAGTCTAGACATTTGTATTTTATATAATACCTTATAATATCTCCATGTCTTCTGAAATCGCTTCACGGAATATGTAAAGCGAATCGATTTTATTTTGTGTTAAACTTCGGTAGTCGTATGTTCATATAGCGAACCACCACTACAAAGTAACCAAATAGTTAAATAATTATTAAAATTGCATATTAAAAAAAATTACATAATCCAAATGCCATCGGGTTCACATGATATACTTTCTCTTTTGAATGACGCCCGACAATCTCTAATAATTAAGCAGGCAAGCTGGAGATGTCTTCGAAATGTTTTATTCTCGCTACCACACTGAAGAACTGACGGCCTCACAATTTATTTAGTCGTCAGTGGTCAGTATTCCGAAATAGGGCAACAGGGAATTTCAAGGATTACATAAACCACCATTTGTTGATTGAAAGGTGAGATTCCTGTACTGAGTCAGGCTACAAACGTTACTGTAAGCTAACCAAAATAATGAATTGTATAAATCGCTTGCCATGAATTCCAACAGCAGCGAGAATCGGGTAGTAAATTCTTTCTATTCTAGGTATCATCGGATAGCCCATCTTCACGGTGACAAAATAAATCCTCTTCCACGAAAGGCAGCTCACGCAAAAAATAGTGTTTCTCAAGAGCATGAAACAGAGTTTCATTTAAATGTATGTGGGGAACACTCTTTTGAGCAATTTTACTGCACGATCCTGGATGAGTTTGTGCCGTGTGCAAACAAAAACATTGTGGCCCCGAGTTTCGCAACATAATGCAATGATGTAATTTGGCGGCAGCTGGGTGTCCATTCCATGCTGAATCCCAGGCCCACAACACCACACACGCCACCATGTGTCACTGCAATGTGTTGTTGTTAAAGTATCTAAACCATCAGAGAGATGCACATGTGAGTGTGTGTCCCCCACCTACACACAGCATTCCCCAGCCTGGAGTGTGTGTGTACATTGTCTACACGGGCCACTCACCAGCATTGAACCCATTACCTACAGCATTGGTCACAGCTTGGGAGGGACAAAGGCCTTTGTGGCCACAGAGTTTACAGGGCGCTGAGGTCACTGCTGGAGTTTAACCCTTTAAAGGTGATAGCGCTTTCCACAAATGATAATGCTGCCATAGAATTCGAATATGCTGCCTTACATTGTATACACCTGGCTGTGAAATGCTTATCAGCCGCAAAGTAGTAAAGTAATCGTGGATTAAATGTATTGCTCGGTATACTTGTGTGTCTGTTACTTTGTCCCTGTGTGTGTGTATCTCTCCCTCTCTCTCTCTCTCTGACATTTGTGACTCTGTAACTAACGCTTTCTGTCTCTCTTTTTCTCTCTCCCTCTCTCCTTCTCTCTTATTTTGTGTGTTTGTGAATGTAGACACACGTTTATCCATCTGTCCCTCTGTATCTGTCCCTGTGTGTGTGTGCGTCTGTGTGTGTTTCTATCTCCCTCTGTGTGTGTGTCTCCCTCTCCAACACGGAATCTTTCTAACTGTCTCCAACGCTGACTGTCTCTCTAACTGTGAGAGTGTGCGACTGTATGTGTGTCTGTATGTGTGTGTGAGAGAGGCTGCGTGTCTAAGAACATAACAACATAAGAATTAGGAGAAGGAGTAGGACATTCGACCCCTCGAGCCCAACCCGCCATTTGGTAAGATGGTGGCTGATCTTCTGATCAGCGCTGCTTAACTGCTCTATCCCCAACTACCCCAATCCCTCTATTTATATATATATATGTAAATATCAATAAATATATAAATATAAATAAATAAATATATAAATATATATGTAGTTGTGAATACCACAATATCCCATGTCACAATTCATATAGTGCAAGGGGATTCTGTAAGTTTCCTGTCCAACCGTCCTTCAGATAGAATTGATCATTCACTTTATGGATGAATCTCGAACTTCACTGTGCGCAAAATGTCTCTTATATTTCAAATCTACAGAAGCACTATTCCAGTGATCAAATAGTAAAGCTGTGGAACATATTCCCTAAGGAGATCCTTTTAAGCACTACGTGTTGATTGAAAAAAATGGTTCGATTTGTTCTAGGGATTATTGTAACATGGTATATGTTTTTCTAGGGCATATACGGTTGCAACAAGTAGCAAGATGCAATGTGAACTAAATGCCCATTTATTGATCTAAATTTTATCCTTACGCTTCAACCAAAAATTCATCGTGAAGAAATCGCTGTAGGATATCTACTGTGTGCATTGGTGTGGGAATTTTGAAGAGATGGAAAAGAACCATAAGAATTATCAGGATGATTATTAGTATATCATTATTTCAAATAACACATTGAGAGTATTGGTAGAAATGGTAAGAATGAAAGGCTTCGGACGCCAGGATTGGCGCTGTAATTAATGCTTAAATTTAAACATCTAATGATGAATTGCTTACCACTCCATACAATCCCAATATGACTTTCAGGCATTTCATGCGTCTGCTTGTGCACCATTTGCAAAGTTTTCACTCCGGCTCATTGGGTACACTCGAGCATCTCATTAAGAAAAATTGTAAGATAAGTCTTTTGCTGGGGACATGTTGCTTTTCCGGGGGTGCGTTCGTTTAGATGAGAGTTTAAACTGCGATTGTTGTTCGACAGAAACTTCCACGCAAAAAATTCCCTATAATAGAGCACCTTTGACATTGGGAGGACATCCCAAGTCACTAAACAGTCAGGTCCTGAACCGAGCATGCGAGAGGTGCAGGATATTGGGGAGGGTCTTGGGAGAATTAAGAGGGTGTGAGACAGTTGCGAGGGCAGTAGATGGCGAGGGAGGGAGCTAGGCGATAGTACTGTGGGATGGAGCTCCAGAGGTTGAGGTCAGAGATGCTGAAAGACCGTCCGCCAATGCTTATGCGGGTCGGCTGGGAGACATAGTGCAGGCCTGAGCCCGCTGAAAAGAGGGGGTGGGGATGTTCACAGGGCGACAGCATGTCGGAGAATTATTTGGGGCTGGGGGGCAAGATCGATAATGGAATTGAAGGCGAGCACGAGGCTACTACTTTCAATACTCTGCGGCATGGGGAGCCAATGGAGCCGGGTGAGGGTGGGAGTGATTTGCTCGCGTAGCATGGTGCGGGTGAGGATAGAGATGACTCACCAGATTTCTTGATTATCCGGAATTTATGATGGGAAGAACCATGAAGGCCGACGAGGTAGGAGTTTCCATAGTCAACATGGATGTTAGCGTTTCACATGGCGCGATTCAAAATTATAAGTGAGTTTCTGATAATCAACAATAACAAACCCTCTTGTAAAATTAATAATTTCCTGATCTGCACAATCTAGTTTGAGCCGTGTCTCTCTGCAACATTTTGCCCTTTCGGTAAATCCTCCTCACCCTAGTCCTAAGCTTTGCTAATGTGCTGAAGAAGTCACCTCTGTGTTATTATTCGGAGCTCATTCATAGAAAACAGATTTGGGTCTGCACATTTCTTAAATGAGACAAGGGTATCTTGCATTGCAATCTCAACAACAACAACTTCGATTTGTATAGCGCCCTCCACGCCGGACGGCGTCTCAGAGCGCTTTACAGTAGCGGATTCCGGGACCGAGCCGGGGGCAGAGGCAGGAAGGTGAGCAAAAGCTCGGTCGAAGAGAAATGTCTTCAACTGTGACCTGAAACTGCCCTTCAACAGAGAAAAAAATGGTCAGAGTGGCCTTTTTGCCGTATTGGAGTGGAAAGGAACAACAACAACAATATTACATTGATGGAGGACCATTAAATGGTTAGAGGACGGAGACGACCCAAGTCGCTGAACAGCCAGGTCGCTCCACAAATTACGGAGACAATATGACATCTCGGAATCCTCCACGACCCTCAAATTTCCTTCTCCCCAACACCAGCTAATATCTCACCCCTAAAGCTGCTGAAACCCTGGTCCATGCCTTTATCACCTCTCGGCTGGAATACTCCAACACTTCTATTTAAAACTCTCCAATCCTCTGTTTCCCCCTATGTCTCTAACATCCTCTCTGCTCACAGCATTGCCTATTGCCTCCTCTCTACTGCGTCTGGTCTCCGTCTTGTTAAATGAATCCTCTGCTCCATCATCGGCAGCGATGCTTTCAGACAGTATGACCCGATGTTCTGGAACTTCTTCCCTCAAAATCTTCACCTCACCCCCTCCTCTGATTTCTCTTGAAGACCTTTCAATTCGACCGCGTCTATGATCACCTTCCCCCTCCCCCTGTTTCGGCCACGGGATCCGCTATTTTGAATCGCTCTGAAACGCCGTCTGGCGTGGAGGATTTGAGAAGGCAGCAACTGTCGATAATTTGCTCTGACGTTGTGGTTTGTTTGGTTGTTTGAGGACGAAGGGTACACCGATGCTGGTCTTGTGGATGGGGCCTTCGAGCTGACAATGGGATACCTTCAGCTGGACGTGAAGAAGCTGATGGAACCAAATTTCACACAGTACTCCAGGAAGGAGTTCAACGGAGTGCTCAGATATGATGAAAGACATCAAAGGATTTGTTTGTTGGCCAGGGCATGGGCGACATGAAACAGGCCAGCGACACCTGAATAGGGGGAGAATAGCGGCGATTCATGCATCCAAATATGTGATTAGTGAACATGCTCAAGGTCAAAGAGACACAAACGTATTGTTCTACTGTTCACTCAACAAACTATCGTCGAATTCCAGATCATCTAGAATGCCAAGAAACTACCCAATGATCTTTTCCGTCAGAGACAACCCGCTACCATCATTCGTTCTCCCACATTTCACGAAAGTTTCGTTCCAATTATTAATGCAAGGACATCATAGATGAGAGAGCCGCGAAGGAGTAAATAAATTGTGGATTAAATGTATTGCTATTTTCTAGGTTGCTGTTGCACTGATGTTCTGGCTGCCTGTTCGGGTGGATGATAAACTATCCCAATAACACAATCCAAATAGTGCAGGGAGTTTCTCCACGGTGTCCTCGCCAACAGCCTCCCAGATACAACTAATCAATCACTTGATGTGCAATTCTCAACCTTTGCTTTGAGCAAAATTGATTACTGTGCTTTGAATCTACAGAAATACTCGTCTAGTTATCAAAGAGTAAAGCTGTGCAACAGGTTCACTGAGGGAGGAGGGCAAAATGTTGATTCATTTAAAATGAGTATAGATACTTTTCCAATGTCTGGAAAGTCAAATATTGAATCATAAACGAGATTCCGGGTTAGACATTTCATCAGCAGCCTAAGTATCGGACTTCAGCTTGGTGGGAGAACATATACAGGTCCACGAGTGATCTACAACCACTCTTGATATAAAATATAGTCATAATACTTACATTTATATAGCGCTTTCCACATCTTATCGACGTCTATATATATATATATATACTCAAGGACGAAGTTCCATCTCACTTCACAGGAATACCATGATTTTGTTTCTTGCCCACCGTTAAACTGTCTCCCAGTCCAGTTTGCTGAGTTAAACGTCAGTGCAAGTTGAAGCCATAACTCGGTGCCTCCATTTATCTTTTGTATTTAATAATAGTAATATACAATAATATCATATTCATTGCATTTGATTTAGCCTCCCCAGCTGCTACATTCACATTCTGCAGATCATCCAAACTCTGCATCCCGTGTACTATCCCACATCCGCCTCCACCCTCGCCCGTCTTCATTGGCTCCCCATTCCCAAAGGATCGAGGTCAAGATCCTCGTTCTCACCTTCAAGGCCTTACACGGCCTTGCCACGCCCTATCTTTCCGACTTACTCTCCTCCTACAAGCCCATCCGGACCCTCCGTTGAGCAGGATTTGGCCTGCTCCAAGCCCCCCTCCCGAACCGCCCCACAATTGGAAGCCGGGCCTTAAGGTTTTCCGATCCCACCCTTTGGAACTCCATTCCCCAATCCCTCCGACTTGCTTACTCCGTTTCCTCTTTCAAGACCGATTTGAAGACTTTCCTTCTTCGACCTCCCCTACCTTTCTTACCCCTTCCCGAACACTCCACTCCCACGCCTGCTGTGCAGCGCCCTGGGACGTCCTCCCGACGTGAAAGGCGCTCTGTAAGTGCAATTCGTTGATATTGTTGTTAGCGCTTTCTATATCTTATCAACGTCTCAAAGCGCTTCGCTGAATATACCCTAAAGTCAATTGAATTTATGTGGGCGAAACGCGCAGGCGAATGCGCACAACATTGTCAAACAAACAGTCATGGATTAAAATGAACATTTAAAAAAAATTATTGATTGATTGATTGATTGATTACTCGATTGATTGATTGATTGATTGATTGATTGATTGATTGATTCATTCATTCATTGATTGATTCATTGATTCATTGATTCATTGATTCATTGATTCATTGATTGATTGTTTATTTTTATTATTGATTTATTTATTGATTTATTTATTTATTGATTGATCTATCTTTCTGTCTGCCTGCCTGCCTACCTGCCTGACTGACTGCCTGCCTGCCTGCCTGTCTGTCTGTCTGTCCATTTATTCATTTATTCACTTATTCATTTATTTCTGTATTCATTTATTTATGTATTCATTTATTTATGTATTTATTTATGTGTTTGTTTGTGTGTTTGTTTGTTTGTTTGTTTGTTTGTTTGTGTGTCCATCCGTCCGTCCGTCCGTCCGTCGGTCCGTCCGGCCGGCCGCCCGCACGCCCGCACGCAAGCCCGTCCGCACGCCCGCCCGCACGCCCGCCCGTCTGTCCGTCTAGCTCTCTAGCTCTCTAGCTCCCTATCCCTCTATCCCTCTATCCCTCTATCCGTCTATCCATCTATCCATGTATCCATGTATCCATGAATCCGTCCATCCGTCCATCCGTCCATCCGTCTATCCGTCTATCTATCTATCTTTCAATTTTTCAATTTTTAATTTTTTTTATTTATCTTTTTTTTAATTTTTTTTTACTTATTTATCTATCTTTTATTTATTTATTTTGGAGGGATTATTATAATTTTAACAACAATTTCAACAGCATTCGCACGTTGCAAATGTTTTGTACATAAAAATGATCGGAAGGAATACTTCCTGCAGCTTCCCTTTGTGCTCAAAATCATAACATGGACGTGCTGTCACACATACCTTATACAATTAAAGCGTAACTTGCACAATCGACTTGCTGCTTTTGAGGAGACGAGAATGTCCAGATTAGAACTTGGTCCGTTCTCACAATGGGTCAGAATAGAACCGTGCCAAAGCTGCAGTTGGTAGAGAATCATACGAGTTTGCATCACTGAATTAGGACAACAGGCCCATTGGAACAGTAAAGGAATTAGTTGGAAGTGCTCATCCAGTCAGGCAACATAACCCGCTTCATTCTCGTTAGACTTGTAATTGTTTCTCTTTTAAAATATGTATTAAATAATATGGTGAATGCTGTTCTTGAATTCTACGTGAAGCACATGATGGATCTCTTCAGAAATTGAACCACGATTCCACTAACAGTCATAATCCTTCATTACTCTGGGTAATAATAGTAATGATGCTTTTCTCATCTAGACGTATCATCGCGCTTCAAGGAACATACTGTAAAGTGAATTGACTGTATATATGTGGGTGAAAACCGCCAGCAAATTGCGCACAGCATTGTCCCCCACAAAATATCTTGGATTAAAATGAACAATTTTAAAATATACACAAGGATTATTATCAGAATTATGGAGCAAGGAAACTTGACCAATGTTTCGCACTGACTGGAATGGATCCACAGGTATCTCGGTTCGTAATTGAGTGCTTTAACCACTGTGTCACATGACACCACAATAGAACACAGTTGGCAAATTAACGGATTTGTTAACAGAATAAGATTAGTCAAACAGGAAATGTGTGAAAAGAATACTGACAACATGATTGCCTTGCCTCACGTGGTAGTGACACGTTAAGTCAGGGTTGAGTTGTCAGTTTGCTGTGTTAATTTACATAAACTCTAATAATTGATGGCACCCCCGCAACCCACACACCTGCAAAACAGGCGGCTTAATGCAAGCGGGTAAGCAGATGCATGTGGAATGAGGAAATTTGCTGAACGTTTTACACTGCTGGAAATCAAATCAAATCTCCGGTTTGTGTGCTGTGTGCTATATACACTGAGCTCCGTTACAGATGATGTTACTGCGCTTTCGGAATTCCAGTATGAAATTAGTTACATAAGGGGATTAACGCGAGTTTGAATCTGGAATGCATTGCCTGAAAAGGTGGTGATTAAGCTGATTAGATAAAAGCTCTTAAAAGAGAGGTAGACATTTATTTTGGGGAAGACGGGTTTGCGAGGTTGTCAAGAGAGAGGGGGGAGTGGGATTAAATTGATCCATTTAAAATGCCGACAAGAGTCGATGGGCCGATTGGCCTCCTTTTGTACCGTTATATTCTAGGATTCTATAAATCTATGATCCTTGGATCTTGTCTTATATTGCCTGAATAGCACAGACACCCTAGTGTGGTCCGATTTCAAATACACACCATGTCAACTTTGTTCGGCCTCTTCCAGACAAACCGCTTCCTCAACAAGGTCAGCATTCATTCATATATTGATTCACTTCAAGAAGAATATCAACAGCGTTAGCAGGGGAATTGTTGGCATGCCACTGAAAATCCCATAAAATAATTTGAGACGAGAAGCGAGTTTCTGCCTGTATCGTTGCCAGTAATTCTTTGTTGAGTTATCCGTGGATCTGATGACTGTTTGTGGCTGTCATTGTGAGCATCCGATAGCAGCGTTTACCACAATGCAATCTCCACAACGGCCGGGAAACTTGAGCAAATATTACATGCCGTTGAATAATTAGAAATGGCCCTATATTAATTCCAATTAATCAAACACACTGAAAATTATCGCTTGCAATATATAGTAAATAGGTCGCTGTGCAGACAATTTTCCAGATATGTGTGAGAGTCCAGGATATCAGCTATGGTGTGGAGTTCTTAACGTGATGGACAAGAAAATACATTGAGAATCGTTGTTATGATCAATAACTATTTTCCCGTGATATTATTTTCTGCCAATGTTTGTAGTGAGGTTACAATATAATAATCCCGTGTTTGTCTCAAAACTCATCTAATGAAGAAACTTAATGACTATAAGGCATTAAGATTCATGAAATTGAATATTAAAACACAAAAATCATTACCTTCATATTATTTGTAACTGAACTTTATTGAAATGTTGATCACTCGTGGAAACCTCCAAATACAGAGCAGAATTCATTTGCATCAACAATAGACGCTTCTGCATTTAAAATGAGAAGTTTGGGGAATGTGATCAAAACCAAAAACTTTATTTGGAACAACTCGACAAAAAGTTCACTAACAACACATTTGGGAGAATAGTTTGAAACACATTTAGACAATTAGGGGTTATCTGTCCGTAGATCGCCATCAGGTTGACCAATCAGAAAGATTTCACAGTGACAATGATTTTAAGTAATGTTCACCATTTTTTCTGTTGTCAATTTCAACAGTGTTATCTGCAGATATATGTTAGTTATCTGGCTCTTTTGTCTGGGGTTATGATTACACTGACTTTCATTAACCTTCTGTTAATGACACTGTATCTGTGATTTCAGCATTCACTCAGAGGCAGTGTTTTGATATCACGCGAACAAGTGCATCAGGGCTAGGTTCCCAATGATTCTAGATCCATATTAGGTAGGCTGATGCTGTTTGCATCGTTCAATGACAGGTACGGTTTGAAAGAAAGTAAAACAAATCGGACTTGGTTTGCTTCCAGAACGCTCGATCGTTTGAGTATAGATATGTAGATTGATTTGAAGACAAAGAAAATTGATAAAATTATCCTCTGTATAACAGTTAACTGCACGCACATCAGTTCTTGTGAATATTGATGGAGATGTATTCTGTATCTATTCCTGACCTAGGAATATCAACGGACAGTGAAGGTGGAGCTTTTCTCTGTATTTAATATACACCTTCAATCATTGCTAATGAAATAATTTAGCAAATAGTATAAAAGGAAATGTTACCGCTCTCTTCATCTCCTCTCTGAATTGAGTCTGTGTAAGAGCGTAAATGCACGTGTTTGTACAGGAGCTTAAAAGCTGTAGCATATAGCCAGTTTGCATAATAATGTACAAACGATCGTTGTATCCTGGGGAGTAATTTGAATCTGAAATTCTCCAATATAAGAAAAATAAAACATATGTCATCCATAACAGTATAAAATTGCCTGATATCGCAAATAGTAAAACAATGGCTTTCCTTCGGCTCTTCATCTCTGGATCACTGTCTCTCTCATCTCTATTCCTGTCCCCATCACTGTGTCCCCGCAATCTCCTGCGGGCTCGACTGGCCACCAGTATGTGGCTGACAGTCAGGGCGTTGAGCAGCAAAATCACAACGAATGGGAGAATCGGGGTTAAAGTAAGGTCGAGGACATCAAACAGTGTCCATAGGAAAAACGAGAAAAAGCTTGGTTTAAGATCACATGACCACGGTATATTGTTAAACATGAACCGCGTTTCATAGGCAAAATACCAGGGAATGTTTTCCCCAATGAAGAACACACTCAGCCCCGCTATCACTGCAGCAGCTGTGTTTTCGGTGCAATATTTAGTTTTCAGTTGTTGGCAGCAGATGGCGACAAATCGATCAAAGGTGAAAGCCACAGTTAGCCAGACAGAGATTGCCGATGTTGCAGTACTCAGTACTTCTAGCAGCCGGCAAACATGAGTGATGGACAAGAATGTAAATGGGAAGTAATAATAAATAATGCGAAAAAGAATCAGCGAGAAAGATACCACCATCAGATCAGCCACTGACATGGCCACCAGATAGTGAGAGACACATTTGGAGAGACCGCACCTCCCTCGAGACAGGATCACAATGGCCGCTAGGTTAGCTAAAGACCGAGAAAGAGAAACAGAGAGAGAGAGAGAGAGAGAGAGAGAGAGAGAGAGAGAGAGAGAGAGGAAGGGAAATGATCAATTATATTGATTCATTGCTGCAGTTGACTTTGTGGCAACAATCTTGCAAATGAGATTCAATTGCAGGGACGATAAAGCTTTCGGTAACTTTCCTTTATCCACACGCCTCATAATAATCCAAACGAAAGAAAACGAGAAGTAATTGGTCATTTGAATCATCGACTGTTTGTGCTACTGGCTGACGGGTTTGGCTCACAAATATACAGTCAATTGAATTTACAGTTTAATCTTAGAAGCGCTTTGAGACATTTGGAGGACATTCAAATATCAAATACAATAATTTCTATTAACAGTAATATGAAAATTCGAAATTCTGTTGGATAAACGATACTTCTGCTGCTTCTGTTCCAAATACGGGATGGCGTTGAATCAAGACCTGTCTCTCTGGCCATGACTATTTGTCCTGGAGATACATACACCCAGCTACAGTGAGAGGGAGAGAGAGACATAGCGAGAGAATGGCAGATACACATAACAACAACAAGGAGATTTAAAGCGTACTGTACTCCGAACGCCGTCACCAAATGCATCCCATAAACGGATCCCGGGGCCGCTTCCGGAGGAGGGGGAGTAACGTGCCCGAAATCGCGGTCGAAAAGAAACTTCTTCGGCCGGGACCAAGAAATAGGTGTGGAGGGGACAAGGCGAGGGGTTTTAAAAGAGGGAGGTCCAGTGGCTGACGGCACGGCAGCCGATGTTGGAGCGGAGGATTCAGGAGAAGAGAAGTAGGCAAGAACCGGAGGAATGTGGAAACTGGTGCAATTTTGTGGGGAGAGGATGTCAGAGATGTAGAGGGTGAAAAGTAGAGGGATTTCAATACAAGCATGAGGATATTGAAATCCATCCTCTCCGATACAGGTTGCCAGTGCTGTCTGGCAACGACTGGGGTAAACGAGGAGCGGAGTTTGGTGTGGGTGAGAATGCGGGCGGTGGAATTCCGTATGAACTCAATTTAATGATTGGTGGTGGAGGGGAGACAGGCGAGGAAGGCATCTGAATAGTGCAGCCGAGATGTGACAAAGGCATGTACCAGTGTTAAACATTGAGTCGGAGAGCGACAAATATACGGAAAAGGAAAGTAAGACAGACAGATACACAGAGAGAGACAACACAAAAAAGTGGAGAGACGGAGAGACACAAACCGATAAAGACACACATAGCCACACACTCGCAAATGGGGAGTAACAGGGATACAATACAGCAAATAGATACACACGCATTGACAGAGCAAGAGTTTTTCGCGGACTGAGAGAAAGGGGGAGAAAAAGAGAGAGAAACACATTGATATAGAGAAAGGTACACAACGACAGAAACACACAGACGTTGATAAATGCTACCACATTCAGAGAGAGAAACAGCTAACCCACACAGATACAGATAGAGAGGCAGAGACAGAAATAGATACACATCGACATATAGATAGAAATGCATAGAAACATAGAGCGAATTGCACACAGATAGAGAAATGGGGAGGCACTCTGAAACATAGAGCGAGTTGCATATAGAAAAACATACACACACTCAACCAGAGGGAGCGAGAGAGAGAAAGATGCGTAGACAAGCAGAACAATAGCGATATACACACAGAGAGAAAGAGTTACACAGGTACGAGTTACACAGAGAGAGAGGTTGGACACCGATCAAGTGGAAGATATACAGAGAAAGAGAGAGAAAGATGCAAACAAACAGAGATAATAATAAGAAATCGTGTATTTACTGTACCGCTTTTCATGTCTTCCAGAAGTCGCAAAGTGCTTTACAGAGGAAACTGAATAAAAGTGAATTGACTGTCTATTTGTGAGCGAAACGGAGCAAATCAATATCACACAAACAGTGCTGGAATGAAATCAACAATTTGTTTTAGGGATTATTATTAGGCGCATAGAGTAAGGAAGTTTTCGCCCTAACCTGCCAGGAATTGAACACAGATCTCTTGCTAGTAAGTCGTGTGCTCTAATCACTGAGCTAGGGTACATTGGGATATACAGGTAATGGGGAAACATAAAGAACTGCAGAGACAGCGACAGACTCACAGATGTAAAGTTTATGATACTGGGAGAGATGGAAGCAGATCGGGAAAGACACACAAACACACACACACACACACACACACTCGCTTGAGGAGTGACAGTTACGCCTATATATCTGCGGACAGAGAGAGAGAGAGCGATACACTATCAGAGAATGTGAGTTACAGACAGCAGAGGAAGAAAGTCCGCGATACACGCAGACATAAAGACATACACATGCAAACAGACTGACATGTAAACACACAATGAGAGAAAGCTAAACACAGACACAGAGAGAAATACAAACCAACAGAGAGAGTCACATAAACAGAAAAAGCAACATACACTTTCTATAGCAGTGCAAAGACAAAGATACACCATTAGACATATAGAAAGATGTACACAATTCGGAGACCAATGGACATATAGAGAGAGAGACAGACATAGATATACTCTAAGACAGCGTTGTAATTTTATAAAACCTGTTATTTAACTAAAATGCATTGATCTAACCACTGTGTACATTTTATCTCCAACAGTGCAACACCGCATATATAATAAAGCGGCAGCCAGAATTTTCTAATTAGGTTCGTGTTCTAAATACCGCTCTTACAACAATAGATTTAATCCCCACACAATTAGTTTGATTGACAGTCGCCAGTCACTATCCGTACATAGAGCTGGAACCCACAACTTCCTGATGCAGAGGGACAGTGGTAAACTGAGTCGAGCTGCAATCCTTACTGCAAATTAATAAAGAAATTTAATTTGTTAAAACACTTGCCGGGAGCACCAAACGCAGCGAGAATCGGATAGTAAATATATTCTATTCTACGAATAATCGGAGTTGTCATCTTCAAATAGGAAAGTATTACGTCTTCTCTTGGCAGAGGCAGCAGCTGACGGCTGAAAGATGATGCTGCAAAGTCTCAAACGGATTCTCATATAAAGAAACAGGGAGCGCTTTGTTGAGTAATTTTACCACGGGGTCGTGGATGAATTTGAGCCGTGTGCAAAACAGTTGCTCACCCTGTGTTATGTCATTTACCTCAAGGATTTAATTTTTTTTGAGGGGTGAAGGGGGGGACAGCCCATTGTTTCATCAATGCTGAATCCTACGCCTGTCGTAATCCATGCCTGTGAAGCCCCTGTAGCTCAGTGGTTAGAGCACTCGCCTTGCAAGCTTCAGACCTGTTTTCGAATCCAGGCAGGTCAGGTTGAAACCTTGGGCAAGTTTCCTTGCTCACATGGCCAATAATAATCCCTCCAGAAAAACTAGAATAAAAATTGATCGTGTCAATCTAAAACTGTTTGTGGTGAAGCTGCTTTGCGCAAATGGCTGTCGCGTTTTGACCACAAATAGACAGTTAATTCACTTCACATTATGTTTGGTGAAGCACTTTGAGACGTTGGTAAGGTGCGAAACACGCAATATCAAATGCAAAGATTATTATTATCTGCAGTTACGTGTGTAATTCCCCAGTGTGTAAATTAAGCAACATCGATCCATTGCGTCAAACTCCCTTCTTAACTAATTACAAAGAGTGTGGAGACGGGCATGGGAAGAACCAAAGTTTTGTGACCCAAGTATGCGTCCTGACGTTCCTGTTGAAATGTAGTCAGCTAATAATAATCCCTACATTTCCAATAAGACTGACTTACATTCCACAATTCAGGACGCAAATTGATGTATCAGCCACAAATCAGTTGCGGTATCAGCCTCTGAGTTAGAAGGTTGTGGGTTCAAGAAAAACCTACAGAAACAACTTCGATATTTATAGTGCCGTACAAGCTGTCTGAGAGCGTTTCACAATAATGGAACCCAGTGGCGCACCTGGGGCAGGGGGAGAAAGGTCATCAAAGGTGCGGTCGAAGAGAAAGGTCCTTAGGTGGGATCTGAAACTGGGCACAGAGGGGAAGAGGCGAAGGGAGTAAGGAAGGGAGTTCCAGAGCCTCGTGGTGTAGTGGCTGAAGGCACGGCCGCTGCTGGTGTAGCGAAGGATTCGGGGGATGAGAAAGAGGCCAGACCCGGCCAAACTTGGTTCAAACAGAACAAAGGCCTCTGCAGCGCTGGTAATGTGTTGCACTGTCCGAGATCTCATCGTTTGAATGATGCGTTAAACTGAGCTACCGTCTGTCTGTTCAGTTGTTTGTTAAAATATTCGATGGCATTATTCGAAAAGAGCTGGAGTATCTCCCAGTCCTAACAGCAATGCCGCAGATAGTGTATATCATCACTTTGAGGCTGTTTCGCGGATAAGGCTGTGCACAATCCTGTGTTTCACCCCAAAATAGATAGGTTCCATTTCACAACACCAAGAACAACAATATTACATTCATAGAACGCCGTTCACGTCGGGAGGACGTCAGAAGGCGCTGAAATATTACAGATTATACTGTGAACGTTTTTGAAATTGTTGGCTTGAAACAGAACTATTTGAATTGCAAGTAAGCCGCCAAGTGAGCAAGAAAGACGAACGTGAAATGCCTGAAATTAGTAACAGCAGATTCCCACCCACAGCGGCGTACATCCATTATCATTGTTCCATGATTCCAACCGTTGGAGGTGTAGAGTTTGAGCAGCAATCTGTGTCTCTTAGCACAGGCTAAATTACACAGATTAGGCTTTAGGCTTTGCTATACCAACATATGTTTGCAAACACCAATTCATGTTATACATTCCAGCCGATATATATGGAATATCATCGTGGTGGGAGCCCCTTTGCAGGACCATCTGTGATTTGCTAGGTTCTAACTTCAATGCCACAAATCATGTACGTATTGTTTTATGCACAGTTACCTTTAGGATGCTGAGAAAACAACAATGTAGGATTGAACATACCCTTTCTTCAAACATTTCAATTTATTTTTTTACGACAAAACCACCTTAATGCTTGTCCAATACTTTGCAAACGAGTTGGAGACGATCTCCCTGCTGTAGTGCTCGGAACTCAAATTTACAAGACAGAAATGGTTCCACATCGATATTATACCACGCAACAAATCTCACATTTAACTTGCGAACTCCATACCAAATAGCATCTCATGGCTCTTAAGAGTGGAGCAGTCTGTCTCCCTTAATCCATTTAGCCATCAGAAATCTGTCGATTTCAATCCTGAATATGTTCAAGGATTGAGAATCTACAGCCCTTTGGGGGTAGAGAATTCCATCAATTCACAAACTTCGGAGTTAAGAAGTATTTCCATAAATCTATGCAAATGTGCTGACACCTAACTTTAAGAATGTGAATCCTAGTGATAGTTTCTCCAAATATGGCAAACAGTCTTCCAATGTCTTCTCTGTCATGCCACTTAATAGTAGTATAGATTTCTCTAAGATCAGCACTAATTCTTCACTATTCTGGAGAATTTATGCATAGTTTACTCAACCTTACCTCAAGGTCACCAGCTAGGTGCGATCTCACCAATTGCAGCAAGCGTTCCTAACTCATTTATTCTATCCCTTATGTAATGAACGCCAACACGCCATTAGCCTTCCAAGTTGCTTGCTAGCGGCATGCGTGCTAACTTTTTGCGCCTCGTGTACAAGGACATCCACATCCCAATGAATGCTTACATGACATAGTCTCTACTCTGCAAGAAAATAATTTGCTTTTCTGTTTTTACCACCTAGGTGGATAATTTCACACTTCCCCGCATTTTATTTCATCTGCCACCACTAAAGGCTTTCTTTTGTGCCTTTCGGTTCTTTGATGCTTGCCAACTCACCTTGCCTAACTATATTCTATTGCACTTTTTCTGTCTCAGATATTACTCGCCCAAGTAGCTTTGCATCACCGGCAAAATTCGATATTTGAAGTTCTATGTCCTCATTTGGATAATCGATGTAGACTGTAAATAGTTGTGGCAATGCACTGGTTACAATGTGAGAAGGACCCGCTCAGTCTTCCTCTCTGTTTTCTTCCTGTTAGCCATAGGAAGGCGGTGGTAGGTCCCTGTTAGGTTAGAATATCAGCCATCATCTTATTAAATGATAGTGCAGGATCGAGTTCGGAATGGCCCACTCTTTTTCCTATCGCTTACGTATCTAATGTTTGGTTCGGGTGAGAATGCGGATGGCAGAGTTCTGTATGAGCTGGATTTTGTCGATTGTGGGGGAGCGGAGAGCGTCAAACGTGATGCAAGGTTTGCGTATGCGTTTGTAGATGTTTAGAGTAAAGGAGGTGAGAGCCATGTGATTGAAGACGTTGATGAGAACCAAACATGATTGCTTCCGTCTTATCGACATTCAACTGCAGGAAATGCGTTATTATTGCGAGAAATCTGGGCATTATTCGGTTCTCTCTCCTGTCCTCTGTCCTCTCCAGTCTCCTGTCTTCACCCTGCAGGCCGCTTACCGCACTGTGTGCCCTGCCCCATCTCCACCCACTCTGACATCTCTCACCCCCACAGCAGGCTGACCATGTCCCGACAATCCGCTGCGTCACGTCTTAGGAAGCGCATTATGGCTGCCGCCCCAGACCCGAGGTGCCCTCAGACAAAATGCAAACCCTCCTTGTGACTCTCCCGCTCTGTCCTGCTCTCTCTCCGCCCTCCTCGCCTCCTGTACCTACTCGACCGCCCCACAGCCTCCCTCTGCTCCAGGCGGGCCCACTGTGATGCTCAGCATTGTCTGTCCTGACTGCCCCATTCCCCACCACCGTCGCCAGCCACACCGGAACCAGACCCCGGGGGCTAAACTCTCCTCCCTTATCCACATCCCCACCCTCGCTGACAACAAATCCAGTTCCTCTTCCCAGCCCACACATCCCTCTGTCAATTGTTCCCCGCACGTCGGCCTCCAAAACGTCTGCTCCCTCTGCAATAAGCCCCCGTCCGTCAACGATCTCATCCTCAATGCAAATCCTGATATCATGCCAACCTGGGTCAACAGAAGCAGCAGCTTCCCGCTCGCAGAGGCAGCAACACCCTGTTATATATATCACTACGCCGCACACCAACCCCCATGGCGGTGGTGTGGTCCTCATATCCAGGAAGCCACTTGCCCTACTCCTCTGCATCTTTCCCCTCGTTTGAACAACTCACCCTCTGCCATCCCTCCCATCTCTCCCTCAAAATTCTCCTTCCTTACCGACGACCCAAATCCTTCCCGACATTCAAGTCTGACGTTACCACCTTCCGAGCATCAATCTGCCTCTGCACATATTGCCTCATTTTCCAAACCGATGTAAAACTAAATTTCACCCCCTCCTGCTCCACCTCCTCGGACTTCTCCTCCATTCCCTCGTCTCTGAAAGTCTCCCTCCACATCAAATCCGCCTCCCACGTTCACGCCACCTACTTTACTTGAGCCTCGGTGTCTCGGAAGTCACCATCACTGACAAGGCCATCTTCGACTATGATTTAATCTCTTTCAGTTCATCGATCTCTATCTCCACTGTCTGCAATACTTCCACCATCTTCTACCGCACTTGGAAGATCTCCCCACAAATCTCTGCTCTGGAGGCCTCTGAACTTCTCGCCCTCTGACACATCACCTATCCTTCAGGCAACGACCCTTCCGCCATATTCAATCTTCTCCACAAAACCCTCTCCACAACAATTGATGTCCTTGCTCCCCCTCACCTCC
>JAAILG010013541.1:0-19946 GCA_012026655.1 Hydrolagus affinis
GGAAGGGAAACTGGCTGGCCTGAAATTCCTTTTTTATTAATATCTATATTTTTCCAGGGCAAGAGTATGGGAACGCAGATGCAAGATGGCTTTATTCCGATCCCACCATTGTATCACTAGAAATCCTCACTGTTGTGTTGGGTGGGTTTCTAGCATTGCTTCTCATATATGCCATTGTCAAAGATAAATATTACAGGTAAGCAGACTGGAGTTCTAGTCATTGAAATTCAGCTGTTAAGCAGCATATAAACGCATCAATAGAAATAGTATCTAGTACCCAGGATAAGTTTGCTTTTTAATCATTTATCTGCACCGCAAAAATTAAGGAAATGTTTTCTGTTCATCAGTGTAAAAGAGAATGTGGAAGAAATTAATGTGGGTACTCCTAATTGGCCAACACCAATCCTCTAATCGTTGGCTCCACAAATGGAGCTCACCAAATTATTAGATGGAGCTCACCAAAACTAGATAAACTGCCAACAGATGTGGGGGACTAAAACATCAAAGTCCTGTAGAGTCCTATAGCTCAGTGGTTAGAGAACTCACCTTACAAGTGTGAAATCTGTGTTCAAATCCAGGCAGGTCAGGGCGAAATCTTGGGCAAGTTTCCTTACTCTACACGTCTCATAATAATCCCTAAAAAAAAAACACAATTATAAAATTGCTCATTTCAATCCACGACTGTTTGTGGGACATTGCTGTGCGCAATTGGCTGCCGTTTTTTGCCCACAATTATACAGTCAATTTACAGTATATTCTGTGAAGTGCTTTGAGTTGTCTAGAAGACGTGAAAACCACTGTATCAAATACAAGGATTATTATCATTATAGAATCAAATCACATGATTCTACAGCATAGAAGGAGGTTGAATTGAAGACCAACAAACTCATTTCATTCCGGACATTAACCCAATGAATCCTTTCTTCCATTTTAGGCACTTTGTGCAGATCACGATGTGTGTTTGTGAGCTTTATGGCGGCTGGATGACCTTCTGTCCTGATTGGCTCATTGGGAGCCCCAACCTGAACACCAGCAACTGGCTTTACCTCTGGGTCTATCTGGTTTTCTTTAACAGTGTTTGGCTAATAATGCCAGGGCTGTTACTGTGGCAATCGTGGTTAGCCCTAAAGGAAATGCACCAAAAGCAAAATGATGCAGTGAAAAAATTAAACTGAGGATGGCATACAGGATAAGAAGTGAATCTTTTCTCGGAAATCTTTGCGCTTTGATGTGCATCTATAATACTAGGACCAATGGTGAAAATAAGGTTGACTAACTCAATTGTTAGTTCATAGAAATGGCCAATAAGAGAATAAATTTTTTTACATGTATTCCCAATACTTAAAGTTATTGCGTAATTTCCTAAATTGTATACGCACAACATGTTTTAGTCCCCAAAATCTAACAACAACAACTTGTATTTATATAGCGCCCTCCACGCTGGACGGCGTCTCAGAGCACTTCACAATCAAGGATCCGTGGGCCGAGCCAGGAGGAGGGGGATAAAGGTGACCAAAAGTCCGGTCGAAAAGAAAGATCTTTAGCCGTGACCTGAAAATAGGAAAAGAGGGGGCGAGGTGAAGGGAGCGAAGAAGTGAGTTCCAGAGCCTCAGGACGTAGTGGCTGAAGGTATAGCCACCGACAATGGAAATGAGGATTCAGGGGATAAGGAGGAGGCCAGACCCAGTAGAGCAAAGGCAATTATTGTGAGGGGAGAGGAGGTCAAAGAGGGAAGGGGGTGCACATGAGTGGAGGAATTTGAAAACAAGAGTGAGGATCTTGAAATCGATCCACTCCAAGACAGGGAGCCAGTGAAGTCTGGCAAGGACTGGGGTAATATCGAGGAGCGGAGTTTGGTGCGGGTGACAATGCAGGCGGCCGAGTTCTGTATGAGCTGGATTTTGTGAATGGTGGCGGAGGGGAGACCGGCAAGGAGGGCATTGGAATAGGCCAGCCAAGAGGTGACAAAGGTATGGACCAGGGTTTCGGCAGTTTTTGAGGTGAGATATTGGCGGAGACGGGCGATGCATCGGAGATGGAAGAAAGCGGTGCTGGTGAGGGACTGGATTTGAGGGAGGAAGGATAACTAGATAATTAGAGTTAGATTCATCTCTCTGTGTCATTGAATATCTTGAAAAATGAACATGTCAAAGGTTGGGGAAGTACTCAACCTCAAACATGACATGAGGCCACCACATTTTTCTGCATTACGTTAGCAAATAATCATTCTTAAATAAGTAAATAACTGGAGAGAATATGTGGGAGGCTGGCATTCTTGGTTTGTTTTAATTCTAAATTAGATGCAAAATTCACTTGAATACTTCAGCATTTGGACATCACAGAGATTTAACCTGTATAATTCACTTCAATTAAAGTAATATGCAGAGTCGATTCCTGATTCATGAAGCACAATTTTACTAATAGTTTCACTTGTGCCTCTACAGTATATTCTGTGAAGCGCTTTGAGACAACTAGAAGATGTGAAGTGCAAGGATTGTTTTTATTATTACTCCCTCTCCCATGGAAGCAGTGCCTGATGCCTCTTTCTGAGTGAGTACTTTCTCTAGAACTTGTGTAACACAACAGATAATATCCCAAACAAGACTTTAATAAGAACATAAGAATTAGGAGCAGGAGTAGGCCATTCGGCCCCTCAAGCCTGCACCGCCATTCAATAAGATCATGGCTGATCTATTCTAACTCCACCTACCCGCCTTATCACCATATCTCTTAATCCCTTTATCCATAAGAAATCTATCAATCTCAGTCTTGAGATTCAACGACTGAGCATCCACAGCCCTTTGGGGAGAGAATTGGAATGCATTGCCTGAAAAGGTGGTGGAGGCAGATTCCATAACAACTTTTAAAAGGGAACTAGATCTTTATTTAGGAAGAGCTGGTCTGTTAGGTTATGGGGAGAGAGCTGGGCAGTGGGATTGAGTTGCTCTATTCAAAGAGCCGGCACAGACTAGATGGGCCGAATGGCCTCCTTTTGTGCCGTAAAATTCTATGATTCTATGCATTCTATAAATTCACTATCCTCTGAGTGAAGAAATTTTTTCTCAACTCAGTGCGAAAGGGCTGACCCCTAAACTTCAGACTGTGAAGCCTGGTTACAGTTTCTCCAACCAGGGGAATCAGTCTCCCACTATCTACTCTGTCTTGCCCCTTAATAATCTTATAGATTTCTATAGGATCATTTCTAATTCTTCTATATTTTAGAAAATATAGGCCGAGATTGTTCAACCTATCCTCATAACTCATTCCCCTCATCCCAGGTACCAATTTAGTGAATCTACGCTGTACCCCCTCCAAGGCGAGCACATCCTTTCTTAAATAAGGAGACCAAAACTAGACACAGTATTCCAGGTCTCACCAGGACCCTATACAGCTGCAGCAAGACTTCCCTACTCTTATATTCTAACCCTTTTATAATGAATGCCAACATACCGTTAGCCTTCCTAACTGCTTGCTGTACCTGTAAACTAACTTTTTGTGACTGGTGTACAAGGACACCCAAGTCCCTCTGAACGTTAACACTATTGAGTCTCTCCCCTTCTGAAGAATGATCTGCTCTACTGTTTTTACCACCTAGGTGGATGACTTCACACTTCCTTACATTACATATTTCATCTGCCACCTACTTGCCCACTCACCTAGCCTACCTATATCACGCTGCATTTTTTAAATGTCATCCTTGGTGTTTACACTCCCTCCTAATTTAGTGTCATCTGTGAATTTGGATACTTTAAGTTTGATGTCCTCATTTAGATCGTTGATGTAGATTGTAAATAGCGGATGAACTAAATTAGGAGAGTAAACACCAAGGACGACATTTAAAAAATGCAGCGCAATACTTTAATGTACATTAAGGCCATTAAGGGTGAAATTAGAAAACGTTTTGTCACACAGGGTAAGCAGAATATGAACTATATTGTCAGAATTCTGTGTTGAGGCTGAGTCCATAACAATATTTATAAAGTGCAAAAACTTAATGAAATGTTTAAGATTATGAGTTTTGATAAGATAATCAGGGAAGAACAGTTTCTATGACTTGTAGTTTGCTTGCAACTCAGACTTTGCGTAAGTCATATTAAATGTTATGGTCCCGACTGAAAAGTCTTATATGAGTTTTACTGTACTAACTAAATTGGGGTATGAGTTGCGATAAAATATGTCATTAAATTACTGAACGTTCTGTGGAATGTTTCTTTGATTGTGCAATTGAGTTCAGTGGTTTTATAATGAAGCAATAATCAGATTGTTCAAGTTAATAATTAATTCTTCTAACAATAATGATAGGATTTTCTGCTGGTTTCAGAGTTACATCTCCATGTATCATCTCAATGCAAGTTAAACCTATTTTCATTACATGGTTGTCTGAGAAGATATGATGTTCAATTAAATTCTGAAATATGAATTAGCCACTATGGGATCTGAAAGAGTTCAGTAGCAGTTAATTCACACAGAGAGTAGTGCAATTGTGGCTGCAATTTGCCACTGAAATGATTCAGGAATACAGAATCCACAACTTTGTTTTGAGTGTACAGGCAAGTTGAGTATAATAGTAAATATTGTATTATAATAATTCTGCAGATTGTGTCCAGAAATGCAGTGTTGATTGCATAGGACTTTTCCACATGAAATCTCAGAATTACTTTGTGCTTTTTATGTAATAAAACATAATATTTTTTAAAAAAACAAATAATCATTCTGTATGTGAGTGCTCCCTTTAGTTGTTGGTTAGGACATAAAAAGCTATGACAGGCACCATCTATGTGACTGATAATACATAATCATCCTTGCATTTGATATTCATGTCTGATTCACTCTTTGGTTTCTGTGGACCTTTAAACATCTCATCCATGCTCCCAGACATTGGCTGCTGTGTTTGCCTACCTACTGTATTTAAAGTCTGATATGGATACTTTCACTCTCCAGTGATGGATTCCCATCTCTGACTGTACAAGATAAATTCATGTTTATCAAATACATTTTCATTACTGATCAAAAGAAGTTTGTTTCCACGATGGTTCTTTGGAGATCATGTTAATGAACTTTATTTGTCTCAAACAGAAAGTGGAGGCATTTTAATTATTTAGTCTTTTTTTTTACTGTTCGCTTGGAAACCTGTGCTTAACATGACAATGTACTCAACAAAACATTGCTATAACTCCACAGCATGGTGTGTGTACAAGCTGTAAGGAAAGCATTTGGCCTGAGGTGAACTTCTGTCCAAACTAAATCTTCAAAACTTGTGGATTTTCGGTCAAATACGGGATTGTCTGGGAAACATTTCAGTGAAACAGGAGAAAAGAAAAACAAGGAAACAAAGAGCAATGATTGAGAAGAATGTACAGTACTTCAGAAAACGATGAGTCTAGATACTGAATGATACTCGATCTGGAATGTAGTATTTCCAGTGCAGTGTAAATGTAATTGCGCTGATAAAGGCATATTTCAGTTGCCTAGTGTGAGCCATTCTCAGATTGTCAGCCTGTCATTGTCAGTCAGTCAGTCAGCCTGCCTGCCTGCCTGTCTGTGTTGAGTCCCTATGACAAATGGCAGGATTACTATTATGACAAAACACAAAATACTGCAGATGCTGGGAATCTGAAACAAAAACTAAGGTTGCTGGGGAAACTCAGCAGGTCAAGCAACATCTATGGAGAAAGGAAAAAGAGTCAACGTTTCGGGTCTACAACCCTTCGTCAGGACTGACTGTCATACTATTATGACACTGGGAGAACCGAGGCCATTCTCTTTAGTCGTGTTTTCTTAACAAGTGAAGCAATAGCCTGCCTGGTTTGTGTGAGTTCCCCCTTGGTGTGAGCACTGAAAACTCTGATGTCCTATTCCTTGTTGTGAAAGTGCCTCAGCTTTAGTTTGGACACACTCTCCTACACTGACATGGCCTGGGGACAGTTCCTGCTTGTTGGCAATGACCAGGAGAGGGCCTTCAGTCAGATATGTGTGGTTCAGAATACCCTTCAGTTCCTTTCGAGCAGTCATGTCAGATCTGAACTGTCCACCACGAAGATCAGACCATCAGTGTCTTCCAGATATTCCTTCCAACAAACTCGTAACTTCTCCTAACCACCCATGTCCCAGACAATCGCTGAGTCTTTCTTCCCAGCCTCTATCGTCTCCATGTTGAACCCTACTGTGGGAGAAATTTGCATCCTCTCGTTGAGTATTAACCTCTATAAAAGGATTTATCAGCATGATCCAGTCCAGCATCAGGGCAATAGAGATTGGGTTTGCTGTCTGGCTTTGATACATCCCATCTTGAAATAAATCCTTTATAACAGGAGCATTGCACCCTTTGTTCCCCTTTACATGTTCTCTCCTGGAGGGACATGGATTACGAGTCTGGGTGCTGGTTACCACTTATTTCTTAAACCACATATGTTTTTATGTAAAGCAGAAAGAAAAGGTAACTCCATTGGAAAATCCGAGCTACCTTCAATCCAACTGATTTAGATTTGATTTTGGAGTGTGACTGATCATTGTGCTGCTACTTGTGATACAGTAATTCGGGAGTTTCATTTACAATTTGAAGTGGAAACAAAGTGCTCAGAATTGGAAAAGAAAAACAGAAACTGCAAATTTACTGGAATCAGAGACTTTGCAGAAAAAGACGCCAAGTTGTTAAGAGATTAAATAGTTTTGCTGAAAGATCCCTTCCGTTGGTAGTATTCAGCTGAATAGAGCAGCTGAATGTACAATTACTAACTGGTGCAGCTCCCAGCTTCAGGTGGTGACACAACATTCACTGCATACATGGACAAACATTCTCACAAGATCGATTTGGGTTATTTATTGCAATAGAAATCTATTCTGTTCCAAACCAACTCTTGCATTTAGTTCGAAACAAGATGAAAAAAATTACAGACTGGGTGAGTGCATTACCTTATCAAATGCTTTTATTCAAAAGGGAAAAAATCTGTGTAAAACACACACATCTACTGCATTTCCTTTATCCGTTCTTAGCTCTTCAAGAATTCTTGCAAATTTGGTAATGTGTGACCTGCCTGAAATCCTTGATTAATTAGCTTGTGTTTTTCTTCTACTAAGATTTTCTTAGTAGTGTAAATCACATTTGTGATGTTGCTTGTTACAAGTGTAAACCATTCCCACCAGGTGACAACCAGGTAAGCGTTCTTCATTTCAGACCCTAGCTTTAAACTCAGTATTTACTTATTTCTTTTTTGCTTTTCCTGCTTGCTCAATAGTATCCTCTCTGCTCCTGTCTCTATCTAGCTTGCATTTATCTACCTGTTGGATCTTCCCCTGATGTGATTTCCTGGGATGCCAAGAACTCTCGGATGAAAAGGCTATTAGTAAATAAAGTTAAGCCTCGTCGATCGCGGGGGTTACATTCCCGGAAAACTGCGCACTCAGTAAAATCGCGTTCGGTAAGCTTAACAAGTAATGGGAAGAGGGGGGGGTTAAGGGAATTCAGCCACAGGCTACCCACCTCAAGCCTCAAGGCACATCCCCACCCGACCTATGCAAGGTATGTACTGAGGCGGGCTACAGCCGACCTGGGTTTGATTCCTGGCTGGGCAAAACCTTGGGCAAGTTATTCCACTCGCCTGATAATAATCCCTCAAGAAAAAAAGAATAATAAATTGGCCACTCAATCCATAATGGTTTGTGGGACACCGCTGTGTGCAATTGGCTGCACGTCTCACCCACAAAATATCGTCAATTCACTTTACAGTATATCCTGTGAAGCGCTTTGAGACATTAAGAAGACGTGTAATGCCTTATATCAAATACAAGGATTATTATTATTATTTATTATTATATTGATGGCGCTGTGTGTTTAGCTCATTCACTCTCCTCTGACTCTCGGCGTGTGTAAGCCCTCTGATTGGTTCTCTTTCTGCTTATTTTAATACGAAAAGCAGTGTTGTGCCGAGATATTAAAATACCTTTGTGGCTCAATCTGAACCCCAACACCAGCCTTACACACCAGCCTTAAACACCAGCCCAATATCCTGCGCCGTCTCCACTGCCCCGACGTGGACGGCGCCACGCAAGTGTCATTTTGTTGTGGTTGGACAGACGTGGCAGAGCTCCCAGTGAGCCACGCGGATCATTACCACAGGAGTCACATTGTTAGAGCTTTGTCAACAACAACGACTGTGATCTAGATAGCGCCCTCCACGCCGGGCGGCGTCCCAGAGCGCCCCACACTGGGTAAGAAATGATCCGTTGGAAATAAAACGGACGGCGGCAGCTTTAAATTCAAAATGTAATAACCAGGCCCCCGCCCAAAGCAGTGACCCCCACCTCCCCCACCCTCCCCCACCCGGCTCCCCCACCCTCGCCCGGCTCCCCATCACCCAGAGGAGCCAATTGAAGGTCCTGGTCCTCACATGTAAAGCCCTCCACGGCCTCAGGCCTCACTACCGCTGCCACCTCTTAACCCCCTGACAACCTGCCCGCCCCACTCCACTCCACGGGCTCTGGCCTCTCTGGCCTCTCTGGCGCTGGGCTGTACACGTAGCGTTGACCGCAATAGAAGCCGCCCCGACCCCGGTGAACGCCGATCGACCCGTCAACGATCCCAAGTCCGGTCTGACGCCGTCAGCCGCTGGAGGCGGAAGTGACGATACCGGTGACGGTGCCATGTCCCGGCCGGCGCCGCGGTGGGTGATGGAAGAGCTGGTGTTTGGATGGAGGTGATGGTGACGTTTAGTGGACCTCTCCCCCCCCCCCTCCCCCGCCGCCGGCAGCAGCTTCTTATCACAAGACTGTCCGGCACAGCGGCTCACATGAGCTTCCCGGTAACGGCGCCGAGAGACTCGGGACAGTAACGCGCTGTAGATGGAGCCCGAGCTCTGGCAGGTCTAGACATACAGACCGACTGGCCAGTGTTGGTCTGTGAGCTGAGCTGAGGCAGTGACCCCCGGGGGGTGGGGGGAGGAGTGTTATTGTTGTTGTTCCTGTCGGCTTCTCGCAGCTTCTCTCCTGTGTTCACCTTGTGTGCTGAAGCCCCTCCCTCCCCTCACCCCGTCAGTCAGGCCCCTGGGGGGTGGGTGGTTCATGTGAGGTTGTTGTTGTAATACAGTCATAATAATATGATGATAATCCTTGCGTTGGATACAGCGCCTGATATCGCGTCTTCGAGACGCCTCAAAGGCGAAAAAATCGAGGCTTTTTGCTTTGAAACTGTTTCGATATATAATGTAGGGGTTGGGGGGGCAGTGGGGGGGGGGGGAGATCTTGAGAACTGCTGCTTTCTAGTTGGTCTTTTTTATTCTTTGATGGCGATGGAAATGCATTTAAGACTGTTTTGAAGTGGCAGTGACTGACGGTCAAACCTAAGGGAAACAAATCAGGAGCTAAATGAGGGATCCTATCAATATTTTAAGGTGTAGACGACCATACCGCACTCTTGTCTCCAGACCTTTAATGATAATAATAATTCCTGCATTTGATACAATGCCTTGGACAGTTTTCATCAACATTTTTTTTAAATTATACTCGCTGCCTGCCCGGCTCACTTACTCGCTGCCGGTCTCACTCGCTGCCGGCTGGTTGGTCTCACTCGCCGCTGGTCTCATTTGATGCCAACCTGCCTCCTTGTCTCGCTGCCGGCGTGGCTCTGCCGGCGTGGCTCATTCCCTCGCCCGTCTCCACTGGCTGCCCCATCCCCCAGAGGATCGAATTCAAGATCCTCGTCCTCACTTTCAAGGCCTTGCCCCCGCCTATCTCTCCGACCTGCTGTCTCCCTATCAGCCTGGCCACACCCTCCATTCAGCAGACTCAGGCCTGCTCTGTGTCCACCGCCCAACCATCGGCGGCCGGGCTTTCAGCCTCTCTGCTCCCACACTGTGGAACTCCATCCCACAGCCCCTCCGCCTCGCTTCCTCCCTTTCCTCCTTCAAGGCCGGTCTCAAGACCTTCCTCTTCGACCGCGTCTTTGGCTCCCCCACTAACTCTTCCCCCTCTCCCACTCTCCTTCCCCTTTCCCCTATCCCGACCTTCCGCCCCTCCCACCCCACCCCCCACTCGGGTCCCGACCTGACTGTTCAGCGCTTTGGGACGTCCTCCCGACATGAAAGGTAGGGTGCATCAAACGCCCCATGATTCTTAAAAGTGTTTGTTTTTGACTTGTCCCTAGATTAAATATTTTCTATTTTGTAAAAAAATAACTTCTGCAAAATTTCAGCAAAATTCACATTTGTTTATGTGGGTCACCGGATGTTTGAATATTTGAGTTGCAAACCTGCCAAATTCAGCAGGTTCAGAGACCCAATTTTTAAATATTTCAATTTTTCATAGCTACTTGCCTGGAATCAATAAGTGGAAGTAAATAAACAACAAATGGCAAAATTTTAGCAGAACTGATATGATTCTTGACCACTTTACCAACATTTTTATGTAATTTCAAGTGCACGGTGGCCCACCTAAACCAGCTTCAAATTACCTAAGATTTTACTGGTGGTGTTTTCTACACAAATGGAAACTTTTTAGACTAGGGACAGAAAAAAATCTGACAGAAGGGGCGTTTGATGCA
This sequence comes from Hydrolagus affinis, assembly GCA_012026655.1. Classification (NCBI taxonomy): domain Eukaryota; kingdom Metazoa; phylum Chordata; class Chondrichthyes; order Chimaeriformes; family Chimaeridae; genus Hydrolagus; species Hydrolagus affinis. The sequence continues at coordinate 10,535 of JAAILG010013541.1, forward strand.
CCCTAATGAAAGGTGCTATATAAGTGCAATTTTTGTTGTTGTTGTTGCCTTGTCACATCGTTAAGACGTCTCAAAGCGCTTTACAGAAGTGGGCGACATATTATAATACAGTATTTTAATCTCGTAAGTATTACAAACGTCGAAGACCTGAGTTGTGAAATTGAGTGGTTGGTGATACCAATTTGTGGAGTCCTGAAGCTCAGTGGTTGAGCACTCGCCTCGCAAGTGAGAGGCCTGGGTTCGATTACCGGCAGGTTGAAATGTTACATTAGAATATATAGGTGTTCCTCGTTTAATGTCGTAGTTTGATTCTTGAAAAGTGCGACTTTAAGTGAAACGACATTAAACAAGCACATTTTTCCCATAAAAATTAATATATAAACTGGAATTAGGTTCTTTTGGACATTTTTCATCAACATTTTATTTAAAGAAATTATACTTGCTGCCTGCCCGGCTCACTCACTCGCTGCCGGTCTCACTCGCTGCCGGCTAGTTGATCTTACTTGCCGCTGGTCTCATTTGATGCCAACCTGCCTCGCTCTCTTGACGGGCAGGCCCTAGCACTGTCGTGCCCCCTTTCCACCTGCTGGCGAATGATGTAATGGCAAATGTCGTGACGTTAAATGGATATATGTTCCCTATGTATCAGCAACGTAATAACGAAACAACGTTGACCGAAGCAATGTTAAATAGGGTCTATCTGTACAGCAAAGAAACAGGCCATTTGGCCCAACTGGTCGATGTGAGGCTTCTTCCTGCCCTTCCTCATCCAAGCCTATGAGCACAACCTATTCCTTTCTCCCTCGTGTACCTATCTATCTTAGCTTCTCCTTAAATACATCTATGCTATTTGCCTCAACAACTTTTTGTGGTAGTAACAACAACAAAATTACATTCGTAAAGCGCCTTTCACGTCAGGAGGACGTACCAAGGCGCTGGACAGGTTACTGCTTCAGACACAAACTAAGGATGGGGAGGAGGGGGGGAGGAGTCGCCGAAGAGGACCATTGAAGAGGAGGGTCTTGAGGCGAGACCTGAACGAGGCCAGGGAGGGTGCGAGGCGGAGGCAATTCGGGATGGAGTTCCAGAGTGACTGAAGGCTGAAGGCCAATGGTTGGGCGAGGGACATGGAGCAGGCTAGAGTCTGCTGAGCGAAGGGAGTGGGCAGGTTGTATGAGGATAGGAGATCACAGATGTAGGGTGGGGCGAGGTTGTGGAGGGCTTTATATATGTGAGGACCAAGATCTTGAATTGAATCCTCTGGGTGATGGGGAGCCAATGGAGTCAGGCAAGGATGGGGGAGATGGGGTCACAAAGTTTGGAATGGTAGAGGACATGGGCTTTAGGGGTGAGGTAATGTCGGAGTCGGGAAATGGTGCGGAGGTGGGGAAAGGCAGAGCGAGTCATTGCTTTGATGTGAGGAAGGAAAGACAGTTGAGGGTCAAACAAGACACTTGGGTTCCTGACTGGCTTGCTGGGGTTGAATGTGCAACCTTGGAGGTTGATGCAGCCAGCGCCTGATGCAAGGAGGCGTTGGCGCGAGCCAATCAGTAGGGACTCGGTCTTGTTGACCACAGTTGACCCTTACAAGCACGAGACCTTTTGTTCGAATCCAGGCAGGTCAGGGCGAAACCTTGGGCAAGTTTCCTTATTCCACATGGCTAATAATAATCCCTCCAAAAAAAAACAATAATAAAATTGGACGTTTCAATCCACGACTGTTTATGGGACACTGCTGTGCGCAATTGGCTGCTGCATTTCGCCCACAAATATACAGTCACTTCACTTTACATTATATTCTGTGAAGCGCTTTGAGACATCTAGAAGATGTGAAAAATGCTACATCAATGCAAGGATTATTATTATTTAAGATTGGAGATGTATCTTCTGTTTGATCTCTTTAGATGGATGTATCAAATGGATGTATTATGATTAATGTATATTACAACAACAAAATTATAAAGTAAAGAAATAAGAAATGCCGGCTTAATATGAAAAACGGACGAAAGTAAAGAGAGTTTTGAGAGTGCTGTATTAATTTTTATATTATTTTGTAAATTTGACTTTAAAAAAAGGTAAAACAGCACTCTAATCCAGCTAGTTTTCTGTCTTCACTTCTGATACAGTGATGTATGCTGAAGTCCAGATGAGCAGGAAAACATAGTTGTGGTGCCCTAAGCCTTCCTAAAACAAACATGGTGGACATGGACATCAAACATTGATGCATTTGTAAGTTCCATTGCTCTGAATTTAAAAAAAACTATTTTTAGGTTTTTATTTAAAAGCAGGTTGTTTGCAGGATAATCATATATTAGTAATTCTGTCAAATCCTGTTTAAGGAGCATTGTTCCTTCAAAATTAATGGAATACTTTGTAAAATTAAATTGGTATCCAGTCATATGACTTGTTGCAAGCTTAGTTTGTACGGCTGAAATCAGAAATTTGGGCGTGGAGAGCCCTCCTTTTGTGGTTTTTGTTTTGCACAACAGAGTGAGCGAGCTAAATTCACACTAGAGAAAGCCACAAAAGTACTATTGTGCTTCAATAATTGTCATTTTGGTTGTTTCAGTCCGCTCAGTTCATTTCTTCCAAGTAGTTATCCCTCCATCTCTGGCAATAACTGCAATCACAATTTTTAAAGGAAATTGGATTGTTCATTTTTAAATTTCTGATGTTTGACAGGATTAATGATAGCAGCTTCTTTTAGAAGAATACTGCTGTCACATAATTTGTTAGGCTGTTAATGGACTGAGATTGTGTTGTCCTATATGTTGTATGTTGAGGTAAGAACACTTTCTTTCTTTTAGGTGTGTTGACCAATGTAAATTACAAACCCAGTCCTGAGTTGCATTTAAGAAAAACAGCCATGGTGGATGTTGGAAAGTGGCCCATGTTCACCTTGCTTTCCCCAGAAGAAATTAAATCTATTCGTCAAGCGTGCGTCTTTGGTGGTTCAGCTAACGAGGCTGTGTACATAACAGAAAGCGGAGATGTAAGTTTTTGTTGGCTGGATTTATCTATCTGCAGGATATACTTTTTCTGATAAGCTTTCCAGAAGTGCAGTAATTTACATTCACTAAAATTAGAAACTTACACTAATAACATGTACTTTTAAGTTTCCCGCGATTGGGGAAACTTTAGGCAGATAAGACTTCTGTTCAAGGTCTTATCCAAAGGATGGCGCCTCCAACAATGCAGCACACTCCTAGCACTGCAACGGAGTGTCAGTTTAAACTACAGTAAAAGCCCATTTATCCGGCACCCTCGGGACCCGGCCAATGCTGGTTAAACGACATGCCAGATATTTGGGTGACAGATTGCCAAAAACCCAACACAAAAAAAATTACCTTTTTTTAAACATACCATATTAATAATAGAATATTATAAACTAGAATAACAGAAACTAAATAATAACAGAATATTGTATGGATACTTACCAATAAACAATAAATATCGATTACAGTCTATAAACACAGCACACAATCACAAAGCAAACTTCTACAATGGCAGACGGAAGAGTTTTTTCCTCTTAAAGCGGTACTGTCGAATTTTCCTCTTTTTGTTCTTTCCCTCCTTCCCTCTCTCTCTCACACACACTCAGTCAGTCTGGCATCTCAATGGCTCCAAATTCCAATCCAACCCCCCTCCACTCCTCATTTTCCATCTAAATTAATCAACTCACCCCCCTCTCTCGCCCCCTCCTCTCCCCCACCTCTCTCTCTCCCTTCCGCTCCTCTCATTAAATGCGCCACCGTGATTGTGCCAGATAAGATCTGGTTATTCGAATGAGGATTTTTTTTAGGTGCTGGTGATACGGAAGTTACGGTTGATTGGGTCATGGATAAACGAGCTTTTACTGTATATAGTTTCCAAGTCCCAATGACCCATATCCTTTTGACTCAGACAAGATTGCTACCAACTAAACCAGGCTGACGCACTAGCCTTAATGTTCCTTGATACCACACCCACAGCAGGTTGACTACAAATTAATTTCATTGTATTGTAGGTGAGTGTGATTGAAACTCCTGGTAATAATGATTAGTTTGACAAATCAGGGCTCCTGAAAGGAGTGCTCTGAGAGGAGCTTATAGAGGTACACAGGAGTTTAAATGGATTTGAGAAAATAAATCCAGAACAGTACTTTTGGTTTGTTTTATTACAAATAGCTTAATAGATTAATACTGACGCTTCAAAAGGGGGGACGTTGTAGGTGGAGTCCTGTAGCTCAGTGGTTAGAGCACTCACCTCACATGCAAGAGGACCTGGGTTTGATTCCCGGGCTAGTAAGTCTTTAAACATTGGGCATACTACACACGTTTCTGTTTCTGTTTCTGTTTATCTAGCAGTAAGTAGGAACCCGGTTGTCAGTCAATTGGCGGATCTCTTTTCCAGGGGTAATAATCCCTTCCAAAAAAATCCATGACTGTTTGTGGAACACTATTGAATGCAGATATTATTGTTAGTATTATTATATTATTGTTATTAAATAATTGTCATTACAAGTAGAAGCCTGTTTATCCGTGACTCGATGAACCGACACTTCCATATAACCGGCACGCCCAAAAAAAGTCCCCATTCAATAAACCAGAACTTATCCGGAACAATAGCGGTGGAGCATTTGTGAGTCATTATCATGCAGGTGCAGTATTTCGGTTTGCCACTAGTAGAGTCTAGGGTTATCGGCATGCCACTCGTAGAGTCTAGAGTTATCGGTTTGCCGCTATAGAGTCTACCGTTTTCGGCTTGCCGCTAGTAAGGCTTTAAAGTTGCGCTGCCGTTTTTTTCATCTGTTTGGCGTCCTCCATTTTAAAAAGAATTGCTGGATTATAAACCTGAACCAGTAAAAGTGAGAAGCGCAAGAGAGTAGGTTTAACAATAAGTATCAATACAATATTCTGTTATTATCTGTTATTATTTAGTCTGGTGTGTATGTTAAAAGAACTTTAATTTTTTTGTGGTGGCTTTTCGACAGCGGGCCGCCCGAATACCCGGCAGGCGCTTTAACTGGCATTGGCCAGGTCCCGCGGGTGCCGAATAAACGCGCTTTTAAAAACTGCATTACATTATTGTTATTAAATTGGTGTTATTATATTGTAAGAGGTTAAATCTCTTAAGAGTGTCAAATCTTATTTTGTTTAGGTTTTTTCATTTGGAGTGAATTGCAGCAACTGTCTAGGAACTGGAGATGGTCAGAGTACAGTTACACCAAAAAAAATAGAAGTTTTGTGTGGAAAGAAGATCGTCTCTCTTAGTTATGGAAGTGGACCACATGTTCTTCTAGCAACCAAAGGTAAACTGCTACTAATAGTATGGCTTGCTGCACAACAGTTTTTTTTAAAAAAAACTTAACTAATATAAGTAAAAGCCCGTTTATCCGGCACCCGATCAACCGTAACTTCTGTATAACCGGCATTGCAAAAAAAAGGTCCGCATTCAATTCACCGGAATTTATCCGGATAAATACATTGAAATTTATTTATTTATTTTTGCCATTTTTGGCCGAATATCCGGCAGGCACTTTAATCAGCATTGGCCAGGTCCCGAGGGTGCCGGATAAATGGGCTTTTACTGTATTAATAACAGATGAATTTTTTTTGCTGCTTTCTACATTGACATAAAATCCAAGGTGCCCACCAGCAATTAAAATCTTTTTTCCTTCAACTATAATTTGGTCTTTTTTTTGTCTTATGCTTACTATGGCATTTTGTTGTTTCCTTTGTTTTGTTGCAATAAATAAAGGTAAAATGGTAAAGCACAACCTCTGTCCTGTATCATTGTAACTATTACAATTATAAATAAAATATAATAAAATAAATGTAATAAAATATCTAGGCAGACAAGACTTCTGTTTAACATCTCATCCAAACATTCAAATAAAATACCAGTGTATTATTTTCTTCACCCTTGATATTTTATTTAAAAAATGATTCTTGTGAATCTGATGAGATCGTTGGTGTCAGACTTTAGTTCCTAGTGAGATGGAAATCATGCCTGCTCTAGATCTTTCAGATTAATACAAATTCTTAATAGTTGTGCATTACAATCCTATCATCTTGCATTGGAGCAGGACAGAGAATATCGTAGCCTTCGCTAGTTTAGTCACAACAGTTAAAAACAAAATGTGAGTTGGTAATGATTTTGCTGAATGGCAATTTTTATGCTTCCAGTTTGATAGAGTTATCTTCAGTATAACATCTCAATTCTCTGGGCTGCATCAGTGTTGTCAGATTTCATCTCTACAGCTCAGTAAATAAGCATAATGTAAGAATTATCTGTTTCTCTGTTTATTTTAGCAGGGCTGTCATACCAGCAAATTAGTTGTCTGTAGATTTCTAGTGCAGTACAGGTTATGCCACTCCCAATTCCTCAATGTGAAGTTATGTTTGAAACGTACAGTACAGTAGAAGCCCGTTTATCCGGCACCCGCGGGACCTGGCCAATGCCGGTTAAAGCGTCTGCCGGATATTCGGGGGGCCCGCAGCTGAAAACCCACTACAAAAAAATTAAAAGTTCTTTTAACACACGCCATACACACCAGACTAGGTAATAGCAGATAGTGGCAGAGTATTGTTGGAGCTGCTCTCTTGCGCTTCTCACCTTTACTGATTGGGGTTTGCTGTCCAGCGATTCTTTTTTAAATGGGGGACGCCAGGCGGGTGAAAGAAGCGGCAGCACATCTTTAAAGTCGCGTGACTATTACTAGCAGGAAGCCGATAATCCTAGACTCTACTAGCGGGAAACCGAAATACTGTACTGCACCTGCGCGACAATTTGGTAGCAAGTCCCACATTCATACCACTCACTGAGCAAAGAAGTTTCTTCTGACTTCCCTAATTGATCTATTGGTGACTTTTATGGAGTGCTGTAGCTCAGTGGTTAGGGCACTTGCCTTACAAGTGAGAGATCCAGGTTCAATTCCAGGTAGGACGAAACCTTGGGCAAATTTCCTTACTCCACATGCCTAGTAATAATCCCTCAAAAAAAAGCGAAAATAAATTGGTCATTTCAATCCACGACTATTTGTGGGACACTGGTGTGCGCAATTGGCTGCCTCGTTTCTCCCACAGATATACAGTCAATTCACTTTACAGTATATGCTGTGAAGTGCTTTGAGACGTCTAGAAGACGTGAAAAGCACTATATCAACTGCAAGGATTATTATTATTTTATATTTATGGCCCCTTGTTTTGGTCTCCAAGGTGGAAACGTCTTCTCTAAGTCCACACTTTTAAAACCTTTCATAATTTTAAAGACAGCTATTAAGTCACACCTCAATTTTATTTGGCCTTAAAGGCTTGTTTTCAGTGTATTCACATAATCTCATTAAACCAAGAAAGTCTGACAAATGAATAGAATAGTCAATGGCCATGGGATTAAAGTGCAACAAGTGAATAAATTTGTCCATATGGTAAGGGTTAACTTCTGTCTGCGTAAGTCAACTGAAGTGATACTGAAACAGGTGATTATGTAAAGGATGTTCAAGTCTAGTTGTTAGAAACTCTAGATGTACACATTTTGTTTGACGATTAATTAATTTACAAAATCAGATTGATTAATCCTTTCAAGACATTTTAGGTTTTGGCCCTATGATTAAATTCGATAACATTCAGAAACCCAGGAACAAAACATTCTTTATCCTTTTCTTGTTCCCCCTGTTCAAGTTATTTCATGTTCCACCCCCATAGTAGTGAGTGAACATGGAGAACCTCCTGCCGGGTCCCTTGTAATTTTTAAGATAACTTCTTTATTTGCCTGTTTTGTGTGAAAAGAAAATTAATGTTTTTTTCTTTTCGTAGATGGAGAAATCTATGCCTGGGGCCATAATGGTTATAGCCAACTGGGTAATGGAACAGCAGGTCAGGGTTTGATACCTTTCCTTGTTTCCAGCATGGTGTATGACAAGAAGGCGGTGGAGGTAGCGTGTGGCTCCCATCATTCCATGATGCTAACACCAGAAGGAGAGGTAAGCTTTTTAATTGAAACAGTAGTAGGTAGATTATTCACATAGTTATTCACATATATTATTCACATACACTCAGAGAGTACCAGGATGCTTCATGTCTCCGGTTCTATCCTCTCCACAGGGGGGCTTTCAGCCATTCTGCCTTCACTCTCTGAAATTCAGTGGAGTCCTGCAGCTCAATGGTTGGAGCACTCGCCTTACAAGCGTGACACCTGTGTTTCGAATCCAGGCAGGTCAGGTTGAAACTTTGGGCAAGTTTCCTTACTCCACATGGCTAATAATAATCCATCAAAAAAAACACTATAATAAAATTGGTCATTTCAATCCACAACTGTTAGTGGAACACTGCTGGGCTGCCAGATTTCGCCCACAAATATACAGTCAATTCACTTTACAGTATATTGTGTGAAGCGCTTTGAGACCTCTCGTGAAAAGTGCTGTATCAAATGCAAAGATTATTATTATTATCATTATTCCACCCCAGAGTCCCACCAATTTGCTCCCTCCCTCCTCTCCTTGAAAGCACACCTCAGACTTGATTGCCCCTCTCGGCTTGGCTGCAAATTCAGCACGATGAAGCATCTTCAGATTTCCTCCTGATGTAATAAGCATGTGTTAATGTATCTTGTACAATGTGTCTTGATCTAGACGAACTGCAAATCATTGCAAGTTAATCCCAACATAATAATTGCAAATTAATCTACAATTTACATTCTCTTTTTGAGGGGTGCCGTGGCCCTTCAACAATCTGTAGTGCTGTATTATTGCGTAGGAAATTTTGAAGCATCATATATACAGTCAACAATAAATGTGAATCAAATTAATTGTTTAATTATTTCCTTAGTATCTTTTTATTTTTTCTACAAAAAATAATCACCTCAATATTTGTTTTGGTGATAGGTTTATGCCTGGGGTTATAATAATTGTGGTCAAGTGGGATCTGGATCAACTGCAAATCAGCCAGCACCACGAAGAGTTGCAAGCGCTTTACAAAGCAAAAAGGCTCTCGCCATCGCCTGTGGCCAGACATCCTCCATGGCAGTGGCAGATAATGGAGAGGTCAGTAGTCTGAGCAGCCCAAACTGCTAGCATGCTATTTGGCATATCTGGAGACAAGCTCATAATGTAAAAGCAGTAAGACTGTAGAACCCTCGCCTGTCCAGCGACTTGGAACATTCGCATGACATGAAAGGCCCAATGTAAATGTAAATTTGTTACTGTAGAATGTTTCCATCTTATGTACACAATTGAGCAGAATGTAATGACGCCTGGTTATTAATACTAACCATAACACTAACCACAAGACTTTAATCTGTATTTGCCTGTTATGTGTTCGTTCGTTTGTCCAGTCAATACAGTAGTAACTTTCTTGGATTGGTTTATTTGAACATAAGAACATAAGAATTAGAAGTACCGTATATCTCCACGTATAAGGCGCACCCGCGTATA
>JAAILG010013542.1:0-19936 GCA_012026655.1 Hydrolagus affinis
ATGCGCGCGCACCCGGAATGCGCGCGCAGTCCGAATGCGCGCGCATGCGCAGTACGAAAAAATCGATATTTCGGTATATCTCGATATGAGCCCATCGATATATTTAATCGGGAAAATTTCCATATCGACGGACCCTACCTGGCTCAATCAGTCACTGTGTGTGTGTCAATGGCTCAGTCAGTCACTGTGTGTGTGTGTCAGTCTGGCTCACTCACTGTGTGTGTGTCAGCCTGGCTCAGTCACTGTGTGGATTGACTCCCATTATTAATATAATAATAATCTGGTCACTCAATCCACGATTGTTTGTGGGACACTGCTCCGCGCAACCGGCCGCCCATAGAACATACAGCCAATTCACTTTGCACTGTATTCTGTGAAGCGCAATGAGGCTTTTCAAAGGCGTGATAAGCACAATATCAAATGCAAGGATTATTATTATCTATTTATTATAACTCAAAATCACACAAGTGGGAGTGCCTTGCGAGTTTCTCTGAACCTACACATTCCCTTGAATACCGGTGGCTTCATTCTTTACACCTTCCATGGGATCATCCTAATGTCTCAGTTTGGAATCCACTGATAGGATTTAAATTGCATTGTGAGAACGGTCTCATTGGCGCTGTCTAGAACAAGTCATCAGGACAATAACAGATAATTAATTTGCTACAGCTCAGTTTTGTCATCTTCACATTGGGTTTGTTATGTATATTAATTCATAATACTAAAGACTAGAAGGCTCAGACTCCCGAGGCTCTGGAATTCCCTTCCTCTCTCCCTTCGCCTTGCCGCCCCCTCTCTTCCCAGTTTCAGGTCTCAGCTAAAAACCTTTCTCTTCAACTGCACCTTTGGTCACCTTTCTACCCTGCCCCTGGCTCGGCCCCGGGATCCGCTATTGTGAAGCGGTCTGAGATGCCGGCCGTCGTGGAGGGCGCTGTATAAATCAAAGTTGTTGTTGTAATCTGGGTTCACAGTCCAGTATAGAGCAGCGTCGGAGGAAGCGCTGCTTCCTAGTCGGAGGTGCCGTGACTTCAGGTGAGAAGATAAACTGAGGTCCCATCTTTGCCTGTCCAGGTGGACATTACAGACTCCCCCATTGCACCGTTCGAAACGAGTAGGAGAAATTTCTCTTGCTGTCCTGGCCACAACAACAACAATTTCCCAGATAAAACTGATCACCTACTTCCCAGTTCCTTGTGGGATATTCACCTACAAATAATAATAATAATAATCATCCTTGCATTTGATACAGTGCCTCATCAATTCTTCTAGATGTCTCAAAGCGCTTCACAGAATATACTGTAAAGTGAATTGACTACATACTTATGGGCGAAACGTGGCAGCCAATTGCGCACAGCAGCGTCCCCCACACACAGTCGCGGATTGAAAATGACCATTATAGGTTTTTTTGGGAGGAGGGATTATTATTAGGCGTGTGTGTGTGTGTGTGTGTGGAGTAAGGAAACTTGCCCAAGGTTTGGCCCTGACCTGCCTGCCGTGAGGATTTTGATGTTATACACGTGGTGTCCAAGGCAAGGATTACGTTGTGTATTATGGTTGCAATGGGATACACGGTCACAGTGATATACTTCACTTGGCAGAAATCCCCTTCTCCCGAACCAAACAGCGTAGAATGACTTTGATTCGTTACTGCTGCTTGCAATACAAACTTGCATCTTTCTCAATCTGTTTCTTGAGAATCAGCAGTTATCCGACACCTCCATCGCAGCCGTAAACAAGGCTGCCTGGTTTGATATTTTTTTTTTTTTTTTTTTTTGCAATTGCAATTGCAATTGCAAGGTATTTTCCTAGCGTTTCACACTGAATACAATAACAACAACTTGTTACATGTAGCACCCTTGGTGTCACCCATTCCGAACGCAGGGAAATTTCCAATGTGTAGATTGCATACATATAATAATAATAAAATTATTATACTGGAATAATAATCCTTGCAACACCTCATCACATCGTCAAGATGCCTCAAAGCAATTCGCTAGAGTTAATTTAAAGTGCAGTGACTGTGTGTTTTGTGGGTGAACATGGCACTCAGCTTGCCCCACAAACAGCCACTGAGCACTGTACCAAATTTTTTTTTTTTTTGGTTGGGGAGGGGGTTTATCGGCCAAGAAAAGAAACTCCCTTCTCTTTCCCACTACAGCAGCGCAGTGGGATATTTAACACCCATCCGAACAAGCAATTTAATGTCTCATTCGGAGGAGAATAACTCCCCACCAGCACTGCACTGGAACGTCAATCTGGACCAACAACAACAACTTGGATTTATGTAGCGCCCTCCACTCCAGACTGCACCTCAGAGCGCCTCCCAATAATGGAGCCCTGGGGCTGAACCAGAGGGAGCGGGAAGATGACTGTAGGCGCGGTCGAACGCAGAGTGTTTTCAGGCGCAACCACAATCACTCACTCCATGGCTGTTTGTTGCCGGACGTCGCTGTGTGCAAATTGCCTGCCATGGTCACCTACAAATATAATCTCGTAGACCTCACAGGAAATACATTTGTAGTGTTAATGAGGAATTATTAATTGTAACTAGTGTATTAAGATGCTCACCCTACCTTCTTTCCATTGTGGGCACAATATAGGTGCTCTTAAGATAATAGCAACAATACAGTATTGATAAAATCTTGCATTTGATATAGTATATCTTCAAGATGTTTCAAAGGATATACTGTAAAGTGAATTGCCTGCGTCATTTATTATTGTAAAAATAAATGGAAGGACTAATCACTCCGATTGCTGACAAGTATCTTATAGCATTGGAAGCAGTAATTGTATTTTATATATATATAAATATATATCAGTAGATTATTGTACAGCAAGTATTGGCAAAAATAAACCCTAAAAGCACAACACGGTAAATGTAATAAACTATTAATGAATAACTGAAGGTGTTTATAGGAAGTCCTGGCAAGCTTTTCCTAACTGCGTTGCATCTGAACTGATTTGACACTGAGCAGAGGTGAGCACATGTGTTGAAAGATGTGTTGCAAGGCTTTCAGCTGTGGTGAACTGGATCATCACGTCAGTCTGAGCAGATTGCCAGTCATAACAAATGATGGAATTAAAAGGCAATTTAATTAACTGGGCACCATCAAACCAACGGACACAAAATATACTGCACACAGTCAATTATAATAATAATATATAATAATCCTTGCATTTGATATAGCGCCTATCACATCTTATTGACGTCCCAAAGCGCTTCACAGAATATACTGTAAAGTGAATTGACTGTATATATTTGTGGGCGAATCGCGGCAGCCAATTGCGCACAGCAGCGTCCCCCACAAACAGTCGTGGATTGAAATTACCAATTTTATTATTGTGTTTTTTTTGGACGGATTATTATTCACTTTACAGTACATTGTATGAAGCGCTTTGAGATGTCTCAACAATTTGTGAAGGTGCTACATCAAATGCAAGAATTATTATTATTATTATGGGCCAAATGGCCTCATTCTGTGCTGTAAATCTGTGTCTCTGATAACTAAAGGAGATGCCAGGAGCCTCTCGGTATCATTTTGGAATGAAGTTGCAAATGCAATAAGTTCATTATTATCATTGAAGTAGAGATGATGAAATAAAGCTGTCTTTTTCCACCTGTTTCAAGGGCTAAGCAGCTAGACTGCACTCAGTCACATTGAATCAAATCTATCCCAGTCATCCACTCACCAGCTCCTGTCACCAGCTCCTGTCAGCAGTCTGACACACAGTCACCAGCTGTGAATAATAATCCTTGCATTTGATATAGCGCTTTTCACGTCTTCTAGACGTCTGAAAGCGCTTCACAGAATATACTGAAGTAAAATGAATTGACTGTATATTTTGTGGGGGAAATGCGGCAGTCAACAACAACAACAACAACAAATTACACTTATAAAGCGCCTTTCACGTCGGGAGGATGTCCCAAGGCGCTGCACAGGAGACGTGTGACCCGAGCTGGGAGGGGAGTGTACGGGAAGTCAACTGCACACAGCAGCGTTCCATAAACAGCCGTGGATTGAAGTGACCAATTTGTTTGAGGGATTATTATCAGGGGCGTGGAGTAAGGAAATATCTTGTCTTATAATACCTTTTAGATGTCTCAAAGCACTTCACAGAATATTCTGTAAAGTTAATTGAGCGCAACATGGCATGTGTCCCACAAACAGTCATAGATTGAGTGACCAAATTATTATTATTTTGTTTAAGGGATTATTACTTCCGGGTCCACAAATCGACTAACAAACCAGAATCTTATTTACTGCTTGGTAAACAGAGGTGGACGGAGTAAGGAAACCTGCCCAACATTGCCCGAATTAAACTCAGGTCTCCTCTCACTTGCTGTGACTACTCAGCTACAGGATTCCACCACGCTAAACCAATGGCTGAATCCTGGACTGCTGATGGTGGGGCGTATGAAGGAAGGAGGGCTCCCTGGGTGGAAGGAAGGGGCCGGTTTGGTTGGACTTGAGGTGGTCAGAGGACTCATGGTAGGAATTAGGCCATGGTGGGTTTTAAAAGCGAGAGAAAATGATGTGTAAACGAGCAAATGATATGATCGGTTGGCTGGCCAGTGGTGGAGCCAGACAAGGGCGGGGACTGCGATCGCAGAGCACAGTGTGGGAGAGAACGCAAACCGCAGTGTTCCTGACAGCGTTCATTCATCATTGAAAGGATGTTTGGAGACCGGGAGACCACATTAAACCTTGGGTAACTGTAAGATGTGTGTAAGCTGTTTGTGGGGGATTGGAGTTCCTAGAGGGGAGCTTTGGCTGTTTGTCACTGACTGACAAAGTATTATTATTGTTATCTGATACTGTATCTGTCATGTTAAGGGTGTGGCTCAAACTGTTTAATGTCTAGTGTAGTGACTGTATTTGTGGGCGAACACAGCAGCCATCCTGCACACAGCAATACCCTGCAAACACCAATGTTATTTGGGGGAAATTCCTCTCTCTTTTCCAATTATATATATATATATATATATGTATATCATGTCCACCTCATACAGGAAGAGACGGGACATTGGTTCAACAACAACAACAACAACAAATTACATTTATAGAGCGCCTTTCACGTCGGGAGGACGTCCCAAGGCGCTGCACAGGGGGAGTGTGACCCGAGCTGGGAGGGGAGTGTTTGGGCGGGGGTGAAACACGAAGGGGAGGTCGAAGAATTCAACATCTGACCTGATGCAGTGTTCCCCCCAGCTCTGTACTGGAACGTCAGTCTGTCAACCCAAAGTGCCTGACATGAGCCCTGGCTTAATCCTACAATCATCTTACTTAGAGGCGAGAGCGCTACCAACTAAGCTAGGCTGACACACACATACTAACTGATCCATAGTGACACAGCGACTGAGCTAGGCTGACACACACACACACACACTGACTGAGCCAGGCTGACACATGCACAGTGACTGAGCGAGGCTGTAGCCATCCTGCCTCACTCTCTCTCACTCGCCTCTGGTTTAAAAGGTTGAGGGTTCAAGTCTCACATCGGAGACTTTGAGCTCACAGTCTAGGCTCACATTCCAACACAGCAGTAACTGTTCTGCAATGTTACAAGTGCTGTCCTTCACATTAAAGCGAGGATCCTTTTGTACCTGTTCAGGTGGACGTTAAATATTGTGGACGTCTCAGTAGCTTAATAATAATCCCTCCAAAAAAAATTAAAAATTTGGTGGCTTCAATCCACCACTGTTTCTGGGACACTGCTGTGCACAGTCAATTCACTTTATAGTATATTCTGTGAAGCGCTTTGAGACAACTAGGAGGCGATGTGAGATGCTATATCAAAGGCAAGGATTTTTATCATGTTATCACTGCACCCAGTAGGGGTCAGTACCTTCAGAAGGAACAGTAAACAGCAACGTGAGTCAGTCACGTGGCTATTGAATGGCGCTGAGGTTGCTGGATTCAACTCGAGTGCATGAAAAACACTTCAGGGGTGGCTTTTCAGTAAATTGATTCCAATGGCTCACAGTCCAAAGTCCATTTCATCTGCACCAAACACACGTGATTGCCATCGCAAGGCTTCCACGAGTCACCTGTTCTGAAAGGCTGCAGTTTCCGCTGCGTCCGTGGTTTTAGAAGCGCGGTGAACTTCACAACCGATTTCGAAATCTCATCGGACATTGAACTGTACCCGTGCCCTGTTTGGGTGGATTTGAAAGATCCCGCTGCGCTACATGAAAAGACAAGGGAGTTTGTCTCTCTCTCTTCCCCCCCCCCACCCCCCACCCCCCACTGTGTCCTAGCCAACAATTCCCCCCCAACCCCGATAAAATTGGTCACCATTCGATGGTTGTGTGCCAGGCTCTTGCGAGAGAAAACGACCAGTAACGGGCAGTGTATGTAAACTCTGGCATCGGGGTAAATGAAGTCACATCTGTCCCTCAGTTATTTATCAATTATAACTTAAAGGGGAGTGCGTTGCCCAGAAACGGCGCCATCTCAGTGAACGCTTAGTAGAATGAGAGGAGGGGGAAGAGGAGGGCATGGGAGGGGGGTGCTTCTAAAGGGATTTTTTTTTTGCTTGGTCGTGTGTCTGACACGTGTAGAAAGCCATCTGCTCGCTGGAGTCTCCAAACCAAACTCAGAATGACATGAATCCCACCCACACACGGAAATCCCAGAGATAGATTGTTGGAATGGAATGTGCACTCTCTCGCTCCCCGGAGGGACACATCCTAATTTACCTAATTCTGGAAAATATTAGGCGCAGGTTGGCAAGAGCCAAGGATTGGAGACACCAGAATGTGCGTTGGTGGGTAACTGCTGGAGTCTAACCAGCAAAGAAAAAACTGCATAGCTTGGCATTGATAGCACTGTCTGGCAAGCTTACCCACTGCTTGTCCAGCTAGGACCACCCTACCCTTTAAGGCTTTCACTTGCAGGCTTAACAGGAGCTGAGTGGGATCACTCCCTGCCCCTAATGACTGGTCTGCCCTTCCGATGAGCCAGGCTGGGCTGTGCTGTCACCAGCAGTGAGAGCCCTGGTATGCTGTGGACCTGCCTGGCTCAGGACCTAGACTGGAAACCATCACAGAGGGGCTGGCTGCATATTGACATTCCAATACCATGTATGTCACCTTAGGAGCCAGGTCAGCTACAAGTAGACCCCAACTACCTCCCCTCCCTCCCCCCCAAGAGGATATGAGGGAATGGAAGATGAATATGAGGGATAGTAGAGGAAATTGGGAATTATATAAAACTGTAGGTCAGTCTGGACTATAAGCTCAAACCCCTAACTTGAGGCTTGAACCTTCTGGCTTGGAGGTGAGAATGTTACCAACTGAGCCTGTCCAAAAAACTGTAAATGTCCCATGAAGTAAACAGTATGTCATATAGATAAACAGTTCTGATGTGTGATTCACACCTTTACACTGTTTATCTTCCCTTCCAAAAGGTGAGTGGAGTTCAGTGGTTAGAGCACTCGCCTTGCAAGCGAGAGACTTAAGTTCAATTCCAGGCAGGACGAAACCTTGGGCAAGTTTCCTTACCCCACACGCTCAATAATAATTGTCCCCCCACAAAAAAACAATAATAAATCAATAATTTCAATCCACGACTGTTTGTGGGAGAACTTCTGTGCACAATTGGCTGCCACGTTTCGCACACACACATATATATATCGTCAATTCACGTTACAGTATATTCTGTGAAACGCTTTGAGACGTCTAGAAGATGTGAAAAGCGCTATATCAAATGCAAGGATTATGATTATTATGATAGTCTGCAGGTCCCCGGAGGACATTCCTAACACCAGGCTGATATTCCAGGGAAATCAGTGCAGTTCCCAGTAACTGAGCAACTGACAACACACCCCAGGAATGTTTAGACACAATGTACTTGTATTTTATTGCACCTCAACATGGTGAAAGTTTCTCAAAGGCTTCACAATCATTACTGTCAAGGGTCGAATGGCTTTTTGTGCTCAAATGCAAATTTTATCTGGGGGAATGTTGGCCGGGTTACCAGGAGAGAGAACTCCTTTGTCCTTACCAATAGTGCTGTGGGATCTTTACCAACCACCTGAACAGGTGCACTACTAAGTTCAATGGTTAGAGCATTCGCCTCACAAGCGAGAGACCTGGGATCGATTCCTGGCAAAGGCAAAAACTTGGGCAAGTTTCCTTACTCCACACATCTGATAAAATCCCCCAAGAAAAAAACAACTAATTGGTCAGTTCAATCCACGACTGTTTGTGGGACACTGCTGTGCACAATTGACTACTGTGTTTCGCCCACAAACATACAGTCAATTCACTTTACAATATATTCTGTGAAGCGCTTTGAGATGTCTAGAAGACGTGAAAAGCCTCATATCAAATGCAAGTATTATTATTATATATCAAATGCAAGGATTATTTTATTCTTTTTCATATGCGCAGTGCTCTAAATACACACAGCATAATGAAAATTCATGGAGGCATCTGAAGCTGGAAAGCAAAATATAAAACTAAATAATAATACTTGCACTTGATATAACGCCTTATCACGTTTTTCAGATGTCTCCAAACACTTCACAGAATATACTGTCAAGTTTATTGACTGTACGTTTTGGGGGCGAAACGCGGTAGCCAGTTCCAATGTACTTTTTGGAACGTGGGTTGCATTTTGTACACCCTGCAACAGGTCCTTCATAGAGTCTCTGCGATGATGATATCCATTGCTCAATCCATACACCAGCTCCAGCCTCGCAGTCAGGTATCATGATCTTCCCCTGCCCAACGCAGAGGGGTGTACGTATCAGTCAAAACACAAGCAAAACACAAGTGGTCACCACTGATAGCAGAGAAACCCATCAGGAAGCCAATTAACCCAACCAGTCGACTGATCGTGTTCTTCGCCGGGAGCAAACGACACCATATTAAGCTGCTTGTGTGTAAACACATTACATGTAAGACCCCTGATGTAAGCAGAGTTGAACTTGTTCCAGTGGAATGTCGGGATCCAGCCGGCTACTCTGTGACGGTCTCCAGTCCGGTTGCCGAGCCAGGAGGGTCCGCGGTATCCCAGGGATCTCACTGCTGATGACAGCACAACCCAGCCTGGCTCATCGGCAGGACCTGGAAAGGGCAGAGCAGACACTGAGGGGGGGAGGGGGTGGGGGGGGAGACATCCCATTTGGCTCCTGTTACCCTGAAAACCAAAAGCCCTAATGGGTAGGGAGGGTGGTCCTAGCTGGACAAGCAGTGGGAAAAGCTTGCCAGACAGTGCCCTCGATGACAAGCAACACATTACATTTATATACAGTACAGTACAGGTGTGCCTTTCACATCAGCAGTTACCCCAATAATAATAATAATCCTTGCATTTGATATAGCGCTTTTCACATCTTATCGACGTCCCAAAGCGCTTCACAGAATATACTGTAAAGTGAATTGACTGTATATTTGTGGGCGAATCGCGGCAGCCAATTGTGCACAGCAGCGTCCCCCACAAACAGTCGTGGGTTGAAATGACCAATTTTATTATTGCGTGTTTTTTTTTGAGGGATTATTATTAGGCGTGTGGAGTAAGGAAACTTGTCCAAGGTTTTGCCCTGACCTGCCTGGATTCGAACACAGGTCTCCCCAGCTTTCAAGACAAGTGCTCTAACCACTGAGCCACAGGAGCTCCCCAACATACTCTCTGGGGTCCCTCAAGCCTTGGTACTTTTCTTAGGTAAGCGGGATGTGCTCAGTGGTTACAATACTATTATTATTATTATTATTAAGACCGCACGTGTGTTCACCTATCCCCTCCCTCACTTCCCTCAACTCTACCTCCCGCTCGGGTTCCTGGCTGGTAATGTGAATTTGTACTTGGATACACCTTCCCAATGTGAGACACTGTAAATGTTAACTGCTGCAATTGAAAAATGCCACATACTGTACTGTATAAAGCAAACCTACACCCAGTCGGCATTGGCGCCTGTGGTATAAAACTTACCGTTACACAGTGCACACTAACTAAGGCATGGGAGATGAAAATGAGTTGCTATTTTCATGAAACAATAATAATAATCCTTGCATTTGATATCGCGCATTATCGCGTCTTCTAGACGTCACAAAGTGCTTTGCAGAATATACTGTAAACAACAACAACAACAAAATTACATTTATAGAGCGCCCTTCACGTCGGGAAGGCGTCCCAAGGTGCTGAACACTCAGGTCGGGAGCCGAGCAAGGGGGAGGAGCAGGGCGGGGGCGAGGGGGAGGGAGAGAGTTGGGAGGGGGAGGGAGGGAGAGATTTGGGAGGGCAGCAGAAGGCACGATTGAAGAGGAGGTTCTTGAGACCGGCCTTGAAGGAGGCAAGGGAGGAAGCGAGGCGAAGTGACTGTGGGTTCCAGAGTTCCAGAGTGTTGGAGGCAGAGAGGATGAAAGCCCGTCCGCTGATGGTAGGGCAGGGGACATGGAGCAGCCCGGAGCCGGCTGAATGGAGTGGGCGGGCATATTCATAGGGGGACAGCAGATCAGAGAGATAGGAGGGGGCAAAATGGTCCCGTGAATGGTCTTGAAAGTGAACGGCAACGACACCAACAAAATTGTGCTCCAAGCGATTTCTGTTTCTGCCTCACAAACAGTTGAGCATTCGAGGGAACAAATTATAACTATTGTTTTTTCTCTGACCTCGAAACATTGCAGAGAGCTCCAGCGTGCCAGCTCACACCAACACACAGGACTTCTTCTCCCTTGTGCTATAAACTTTTTGTGATTCGACACATGTCTCACATTGGTGAATGAGTTCACAGCCGAGGGGCTGCACATGGCTTCTGCTTTCAAATGATTGCTACTTATCTTGAGCTGTGACATTTTCAAATCTCATCTCCGACACTCCAAACCTCCTCTAATTTGAATCCACAATCGCACATGAATCACACTCCGCATTGTTTTTCAAATGAAACGAGCTGTTAGTTGAGTTGAATTTGGCGGAGTCCAATCCACAGAAACCTGCGGAATTCCCAGGCGTATTTAGAGTGCTTTAAAAAGTGCATTTTAATAATAATGATAATTATACCTGCATTTGATAGAGTTTTATCACATCTTCGAGACGTCACAAACCACTTCAATGGATGTTCTGTAAAGTGAATTGACTGTATATTTTGTGGGCGAAACACGGCAGACAATTGCGCACAGTAACGTCCCACAAACAGTCGTGGATTGAGTGACCAAATTATTATAATAATTTTTTTTAAGAGAAATGCGATCTGCCAATCGACTAACAACTGGGTTCCTAATTACTGTGAGGTGAACAGAGGCGTGTAGAATAAGGAAACTTGCCCAATGTTTCGCCCTCCTCAGGAATTGAACCCAGGTCCTGTCACTTGTGAGTTGAGTGCTCTAACCACTGAGCTACAGGAATGCACTGATCCCTGGGCGGGGGAGGAAGAACCCAGTGGATTGCAGAGAGTGGGGGATGGGGAAAGGCCATGGAGACGTTTGAAAGTTGAAACGAAAAAATGTTAACGCCAATCCTCTTGTTTGGTCCTCGTCACTAATCCTGCAGAGGAATTGGTGTTTAGCTCAGGGCTGTGTGTGGAATGTTGACATTTAAACCTTTCAATGTTACATCGAATGCACCTACAGTATTATTACATACATCAATGATGAATGGCCAGTTTGTAGCTTTTCCCTGTAGAGGTGAGACCATTGAGTGGGATCCTGACGGAGGTGGAGAGTGTAGAAGATTATTAAAAATTTCCATAAGATGATGCACTCTCCACCTGACTGAACCGGTACAGAACCTCGGCGTTTTGTTTGACCCTTAAATGTCCTTCAAACCCCGCAACTGTGCCATGACCCTCTATGCTTTCCCTCCACCTCCACACCATTGCCCGTGTCTGCCACTGCCTCACCCATCAGTCCTCCGAAACCCTCATACAGACATTCATCACGTCCAAGCTTCACTTCACTCCATCAACTCCCTGTTTGTCGTCCTTTTCCCAACTTTTCCCTCCACAAGCTGCAGATCATCCAGAACTCTGCAGCTCATGTCCTCCCCCACACCAAGCTCTGTGACCCTATCAGCCCCTTGAGCTCCACTGGCTCCCCGTTCCCCCGAGGGTAAAGTTTAAAATCCTCGTCCTTGCCTTCAAAGCCTTCCACGGCCTTGCTCCTTCACACCTCTGTGACCTGCTAACCCCCAATCAACCTGTTAGCTACCTCTACTCAACAGCCTGCTCCATGTCCCCTGATCAACAACACCCCCTACCTCCTCGCCCCTCACCCCCCTCACCTCCCATCAACTATTGGAGGTCGGGCCTTCAGCTTCTCTGATCTGACCCTTTGGAACCCCATCCCACAGTCCCTTCGCCTGGCTCCCTCCCTTCCCTATCATCGGTTATCCAAAGACTTTCCTCTTAGACCGTGCCTTCAGCCACCCTCCTACCCTACCTTCATCGAGTGCTCTAACCAATGCACAATAGAACTCTGAGGCAGACATGAGGGAGAAGGGCAGAGGAGTGTGGGAGAGGGGGATAAAGGGAGTGTAGAGGCATGAGAGAGAGAAATATTAGAAGGATGCAGGGGGCTGTTTATTGACTGATCTGACCACAGTTTGATTGAATATGATAATCATGATCAGTGGCAATTCAGGGAACCAGCACAGCACCTGTCACCTGCACATCAGCACAAGCTGCCGTTCACATCGGAAGCAAACCACGTGTGAGGTTCAGAAATTATATAAAAACAACATTCATTGTGGAGGTCAAAGTAACTTTGCAGACCACAGTTCATTTGCATTTAATCTGCTAATAATTCAGACTGCGCGGGCAGTTAATCAGTGAATTATTACCCTGTGACTTGTTCCGTCACAACAAATGACAAACACCTTCACAATTCCTATTTTTATGGGGGTGAGGATGATTTCACTGTATAAACGCTTCCCCTCATTATAAAGCGAAAGAGACTGACAAATCAAACAGCAATCATCGCACTGCCACACTCAGGAATATTTCCCACTTCACTGATTATTTACAGCAATCCGAGATATTCGAAGTTTCATTTTATGATCCGTTAAAATGATAAAATAATTATGTACACCATCAAATTTGGTTGGCAAGTCCACCGGTTCTACTCGAAACCAAGTCAGTGACCCTGTATCCCAGTGTCCTGGCCAATATCTGCCCAGATGATACTAATAATAATGTTAATAATAATCATTGCGTTTTATATAGAGCTAGTCACAGCCTCTAGATATCTCAAAGCGCTTCACAGAATATATTGTAAAGTGAATTGACTGCACTGCACGTGTGTGGGCGAAACGCAGCAGCCAATTGCGCACAGCAGATAAGATTAGTCATTCATTTCATCGCTATTTCCAGCGCCTTGGCACGTCCTCCTGACGTGAAAGACTCTATACAAGTATAATTCTGTGGTCGTTGTCATTGTTGTTTGTGAGTCATCGCTGTGCGGAAATTGGCTGCCAAGGTCACTGCACTTCATCGTAAATCCGATTCGAGATGCACTCGCAACATGACAAGGCGCCATATCAAATGTTGGAACGATTGTAACAGACATTCCTGGCTCTGGAACGGACGCACCCACCCGCCTGCCCGGCTGATTGCTGGACATTAATACAGCCACTGCATATTTCAGCAAACTCATGAAACTCAAGAGACATATCAGGTATATCAAGGAAGGATTATTATATTGTATTATCATTTATTATTATTATTATTACGTACTACGTACTTCAATCACTTCTCAATCTTCTCTGATCCGAAGGTAAAAAAAAGTCAAAAGGATTGTTGCCAAAACAACCATCGCAATGGAAAACATCTGAACCATTGCTGGTCTGTGAAATCAATATATACCACACTGAGTGCGGAGGTCGCATTGGCCAATGCTGTGAATTATCTGCAGCAACTGGCATTTTCAGCTGCTCTGACAGACAGACTAACTTTATAGTTATCTCGGCTGGTCCAATTCCATTCTCCATCTTTAATAATAATAATAATAATTTGATCTAGCTCTGTTCACGTAATCTAGACGTCTCAAAGCGCTTCGCAGAATTTACTGTAAAGTGAATCGACATCTGGAGATGTGGGTGAAAAGTCTTTGCCTGCCACTCGCAATCTGTCGTGAGCCTCCGTGCGGATGAGACTAGATGAATTTTCAGACGAATGAATCAACCTGTTTGCAGGTCACGCGCTCCGCGCTACCTACGAGAACAGGTTGCTTTTTCACTGCTAATCCCCAAGTAATCCCCATCTCTCACAGTGCTACATTAACTGAGCAGGAGCTCTATGTTCTCCAGCCAGCCCTCCAGACACAAGCCTCGCATTCTTTTATGGGTTTGCTTAATTGAGTTAGAACCAGAGAATTGTAAAAATTCACAGCCCCGAAGAAAATCATTCATACCCATCAACAACACCAGCGTTTCTATAAAGCCCTTTCATGCAGTGTCTGTGCTGGCTCTTCAAAAAAAAAGCAGTCTCATTTAATTACCCTTCCACCCTTCCTGCAAAGCGCATTTGAGACGTCTCGAGAGCGAACGTCATTTTTAGATATCGATCTCATTTCCCCTTTGAAAGATAACATGATTCTACCACAAGCAACAACAACAAGAGCTTAGTGGCTTGTCGGGACTTATTCTTCTATGACTCCCATCTTTTCTTCCACTGGATCCCAACCGTTCACACATTTTGGGGTCTTGCGTGGCCCCCATTTTAAGGTTTCCAAAGCTGATAAAGGCTATGTCAGTCTGGCTCACTTGGTGACGGTGACGCCTGTGGGTTCCAAGCCCCTCATCGAGACTTTCAATTCAGTACAGTACTGGAAGAACATAGCAATTGTCGATACGTCCCACCCTTCAGATGAGACGTTAAACCAATATTCCCGTGGCTCTGACCTCCTTAACCACCACCACTGTCCGAGCGCTCTGGGCCGCTACCCTGCACGAGTGGCGATGTACAAATGCAAGTTGTTGTTGTTGTCGTCCAGTCTGTAGCTGCTCGGGATATCTTAAAAGTTCCCACGGCAGCATTCAAAAGTGACGGCAATTTCTCTCTTCCAGTGTAAAATTCACCCCACCCACCCACCCATCCACCCACCCCCAAATAAAACTGGTCTTTCACTTTGTGAGTTCTCTGAGACATTATTGTGTGTAATACCGTATTAGTTGCTGTATTAGATAAACAGAGGCGTGTGGATAAGAAACTACCCTAACTGGGAATTGAACCCAGCTTCTCTTGTTTGTCAGGCAAGCGCTCTAACCACTAAGCTAAAGGACTCCTCACATGGCATGATGTCTCGGGAGCACTGTTACAGTGCTGGAAGCTGAGGGAAGGAGAAGGGTAGAGAGGAAGGCGACTACTAGACATAGAATCATAGAATTATACGGCACAAAAGGGAGCCATTCGGCCCATCTAGTCTGTGCCGGCTCTTTGAACAGAGCAACTCAATCCCACTGCCCAGCTCTCTCCCCATAACTTAACAGACCTGTTCTCCCTAAATAAAGATCTAATTCCCTTTTAAAAGCTGTTATCGAATCAGCCTCCACCACCTTTTCAGGCAATGCATTCCGCATTCGAACAACCCGCTGAGTGAAAACATTTCTCCTCAGCTACCCTCTGCTTCGTTTTGAAACTATTTTAAATCTGTGACCACGAGTCACTGATTCGCCCACCAATGGAAACAGTCTTTCCCTATTCACCTGGTCGAAACCTCTCATAATCTTATAAACCTCTATCAGATCTCCTCTCAATCTTCTTTGTTCTAGAGAGAATAAGCCTAGCCTATCTAGCTTTTCCCTCGTAGCTGAAGTCCCTCATTCCTGGTACCATCCTAGTAAATCTCCTCTGCATCCTTTCCAATGCCTTAATATCCTTCCTAAAGTGTGGTGACCAGAATTGTACTCCAGCTGAGGCCTAACCAAAGTCTTATAGAGGTTAATCAGCACTTCCTGACTTTTGTTCTTGATTGACAAGGTACATCACGCAGAAAAGCATCTTGGGAGCACTGAGGAGAAGCGAATAAATTGGCAGAAAACCTAGAAAATCAATGAACTTTGTCCAATCTTTGTGAAAAAAAACTTACGGTAAACTAAAGGCAATCTTACATTCTGCAATGATTGTTGGTCGTACTCCAACAAAGACAGCTGATGAATTGGAGACCTGGTGACAGGCAATTTTTGCTGTAAGCACCACTAAAACTTAGTAGGTTTTTTTTTGTCGTCTCTTAACAGGAAAATCATGGCTTCTTTGACTTGTTTCAAATAACAATTATAGAATCATAGAATCTCACGGCACAAAAGGAGGCCATTCGGCCCATCGAGTCAGTGCCGGCTCTTTAAAAAGAGCAATTTAATCCCACTCCCCAGCTCTCTCTCCATAACCTCGCAAACCCGTTCTCCTCAAATAAATGTCTACAATGTGACACCACATATTGCATTTATTTTGCTCTGATAATGTAATGTGAAAGCGAACTAAAGCTGATTTCTTTTCTGGGAATATACACCGATGTTCTAGGTACTAAATGAAATACAAAGAACATCGTTATTAGATTATTATTATTAATAATAATATTGATATAATAATAATAATCCTTGCATTTGATATAGCACCTTATCACGTCTTCAAGATGTCTCAAAGCGCTTCACAGAACATACTGTGAATTGAATTGACAGTATGTTTTGTGGGTGAAACGCGGCAGCCAATTGCGCACAGCAGCATCCCCACAAACGGCCGTGGATTGAAGTGACCATTTTCTTTAAAGGGATTATTACCCTTGGGGGGAAAAAACAACTTTTTTTTTGGTGGGGGGGAAGCACAGAACACGAGCAAATCATAAAGTATTGCGTAAAGCAAATGCCTGATGGGGTCAACAGACAAGTTACATAGCATTAAACTATTCCTTTCCCATGCCCATTGTAACTAATCTATAATAAGCCTGAGAAATGAATGAACAAAATGGACTTCCCAAGATTACTAACTGTTCTCAGCACAGGATGAGGAGGCAAAGCCTGGCAGTGGCTTGGCATTAAATACAGATATTTGGCTTGAACCAAAATATTTGCACAGTTTTGAGCCATTAATGAATCCTTCATCACAACGGATTTTATTCATAATCCGTTCAACAATCTACAGTCTGGTGGAAACCTGGAGTTTCAGTCGACTAAAAGGTGAAACAAAATTAAATAAAAATTGTTTGTTTTAATAAAAGACGCAACAAAACAATGTTCGTGAGACTTTAGTGCGAATTGGCTGCTGAGATTGTTAACAAGTATAGTATACAGTTACTACACTTTCTAGCAATAACCTGTGAAACAATGCTGTGATAAGCACTGCATGAAATGCAAGGAGTCCATCAATATTATATTGTTAGTATTGTTACTATTATACTAACAGTAATAATCATTGCATTTGATATATGGCCTTATCATGTCTTTGAGACGTCTCAAAGCGCTTCACAGAATGTACAGTAAAGGGCATTGACTGTATATGCTGTGGGCGAAACATGGCACCCAATTGCGCACAGCAGTGTTCCACAGACAGTCGTGGATTGAGTGACCAAGTTATCATTATTATTATTTTTTTGAAGGGATTATTACACTGGAAAAGCAATCTGCCGATCCACTAATAACCAGATTCCTACTTACCGCTATAGGTGTACGGAGTAAGGAAACTTGCCCAACATTTCACCCTGCCAGAGAATCGAACCTGGGTCCAATGGCTTGCAAGGCAAGTACTCTAACCAATGAGATACAGGACACCACTTATCCCATCATGTGTCCAACAAGTGAGCAAATGCAGCACTTGTGGCAGTCTTTTAAAAGTGTGGTTCAATACTCACCACTGGCAAAGAATTGGGTCAGCAGAAGCAAAAATGAGTAATTGATCAATTTACAATCAATTCAGCGAAACCTTCCACCCGAATCTTGCTCAGAAACTCAATGGGAGAAAAACTGCAATCCTTGCTATAGTGAACCAATTCAGATAAGTACTATTGATTTCAACTGAAACAATACCGTGTGTGCTTTTAAGTAGAAATAGTTAACAGTTCTATAAACTCCTGACCAATCGCACTTATTGTGGGAAGCTGGAGTACGCTATGGTTATAAATATGATCGGTCAGATGGGACACTGCTCCAGCCAGCGATTCAAACACCATGCAAATCCAACATAGACCTTATTGTAGACCAAAAAAATTCACTGATGTAAGGTGCTCAATTTGTGTCTTTCATGTTCTTCAAACTTTAACGGTGTGAAACAAGCACCAAAATCCACTTCTGGAGCCCCAGGAGGCTGTTGGCGGACATGATAATAATAATAATAATAATAATAATCCTCGCATTTAATACAGCACCTTATTGTGTCTTTGCGACGTCTCAAAGTGCCTTGCGGATTATACTTCAAAGTGAACTGACCATACATTTTGTGGGTGAGTCTCGGCAACCAATTGTGAAGAGCAGTGTCCCACAAACAGTTGTGGATTGAGTGACCCAAATTATTAATGATTATGTTGAAAGGATTGTTACCCCCCCCACTGCCCACCGCCCTCTGCCCACCCCCCCACCCCCCCCACCCCCCCCACCCCCCCCAGGGAAAGCAATCCACCAATCAACTAACAACCGGGTTCCTACTTACTGCTAGCTAAACAGGTGCATGTGGAGTAAGGAAACCTACCCAACATTTCTCCCAGCCCGGGAATGAAACCCAGGTCCTCTCGCTTGCGAGGCGTGCGCTCTAACCACTGAGCTACAGGATTTCACAAATAGCTACAGCGCTGCTTCCCACTGACAATAAATGAAATAGGCATTGCACTGTCAGCCACCCACTCAGCCTGAAGTCCCTGTGTACAACTAATTTGCTTGTATTTAATTGAAGTGTTATTCAATGGAGAACATGTTTGGGAGCTTTTACCACGGATGACAGACAGAAGGAATCAGTCACATTGCCATCTCCCTTCATGTAATTCAGCATTTGCATAAATCCAATTTCATCACCTGCAGCTAAGGTGATCGATCTTAACTAACTAACTAACTAACTAACTAACTAACTAACTAACATAAATATCCATCAATAAAACAAAAATTCATTACAATCCAGTGTTTCTGCTTTTGGTTCAGTCATGTTAACCTCACTGGTATCAAAACTCCCCACAATTAGTCCTGTGTAAATATTGTAGAGAATTAAATAGTGCAGCTGCTAAACAGATTGGGCCTATTTCCATTTTAAAAAAAAAGTGAAAACTTGAATTGAATGCCAACACTGCACTGCCTGCAGTTCATAATGTTAGCATCTACGTCACTTAGTTTTCAGTTGGTGCAGGACATAATAATAATAATAATCCTTGCATTTGATATAGCGCTTTTCACATTTTATCGAAGTCCCAAAGCGCTTCACAGAATATACTGTAAAGTGAATTGACTGTATTTTTGTAGGCGAAACGCGGCAGCCAATTGCGCACAGCAGCGTCCCCCACAAACAGCCGTGGATTGAAATTACCAATTTTATTACAGTATTGTGTTCTTTTTGAAAGGATTATTATTAGGTGTGTGTGGAGTAAGGAAACTTGCCCAAGGTTTCGCCCTGACCTGCCTGGATTCGAACACAGCTCTCACGCTTGTAAAGCGAGTGCTCTAACCACTGAGCTACAGGGCAGGAACAACAACAACAACAACAAATTACACTTATAAAGCGCCTTTCACGTCGGGAGGACGTCCCAAGGCGCTGCACAGGAGGCGTGTGACCCGAGCTGGGAGGGGAGTGTTTGGGCGGGGGTGAAACACGAAGGGGAGGTCGAAAAATTCGGGGTGGAACAAAAGGCACGGTTGAAGAGGAAAGTCTTCAAACCGGCCTTGAAAGAGGAAAGGGAAGAAACGAGACGGAGGGATTGGGGGATAGAATTCCATAGGGTGGGAGCGGAGAAACTGAAGGCCCGGCCTCCGATGGTGGGGCGGTTTGGGCGGGGGGCTTGGAGCAGGCCGAGTCCTGCTGAACGGAG
>JAAILG010013543.1:0-19894 GCA_012026655.1 Hydrolagus affinis
AGGGGGGCAGGGACTGATCCGGAGGAGAGGGACTGGTTGATGATATCAGCCAGCAGTGGGCAGAGGAGGGGGAGTTGGGTGAGCAGTAGGTTAGTGGGCATGGGATCGAGGCAGCAGGATGTTGGCCTCATAGAGGTGAGAGTGCGTGAGAGGGAGGAAGGAGAGACGGGGAAGAAGGAGTGTAGGAAGGGGGTCGAGGTAGGAGCTGAAGGTGAGGGGGATGGGGTGGGGGTGGTAGTGGGAAACGAGAGGCTGGAGGATGATGCTGTCTGGAGGATGTTGTGGATCTTGGAAGAAAAGAAGTCCATGACCTCCTCGCACTTAGCATTTGAAGTGAAGATTGAGGAGGCCTGAGGGGGTGCGCGGAGGTGGTGGAAAAGAGGACTTTGGGGTTGTTGTTTGCCTCCAGGATGATGTTGGAGTAGTAGGCTGTTTTTGCTTGACACAAGGAACGACGGTAGCTGTGGAGTTGCTCGAGCCACAGTTGGTGGTGAACCGTGAGGCCGGTTTTCTGCCACCTGCGCTCGAGCAGCTGGGTTTGGCATTTGAGGGTGCGGAGATGAGAGTTGTACCAGGGGGAGTGGGTGGAGTTGGAAATAGACCTGGATTTCAGGGGGACGAGAGAGTTGAGGGTAGAGGAGAGGTGATCATGGAGCAGCTGGACAGCTGCTTCAGGATCGCTGTGGATGGAAGACTAGAGGGGTAGGAGGTCAGAGGATGTGAGGGCATCTGTGAGGGTCTCAGGGGGGAGGCTTTTCCATGGGTGGAAAAGTATGGTTGAGGGCTTGGTGAAGGGGAGAGGAATGGAAGAGGAGAAGGAGACAAGAAGGTGGTCCGAGATGGCCTTGTCCGAGATGCTGAGGTCGGAAATGTCAAGGCCATGGGTGATAATGAGGTCGAGGGCGTGGCCGCGGTTGTGGGTCGGAGAGTCAATGTGGAGGGGAGGTTTAGGGAGGAGAGGAGGGCAGTGAATTCGGAAGAGGTGGCACAGGGGGAGTTTAGGTGGAGGTTGAAGTCGCCGATGATGAGTAGGCCTTCGGAGCTGAGGGACAGGGAGGAGAGGAGAGTGGAGATATCGGAGATGAAAGATCCAGTGGGTTTAGGAGGACAATAAAGAAGGAGGATTTTTAAGGAAAGGGAAGAATGGTGGAGCGTGAGGTGCTCGAAGGAAACAACAACAACAACAACAACAACAAATTACATTTATAGAGCGCCTTTCACGTCGGGAGGACGTCCCAAGGCGCTGCACAGGGGGAGTGTGACCCGAGCTGGGAGGGGAATGTTTGGGCGGGGGTGAAACACGAAGGGGAGGTTGAAAAATTCGGGGGGGAACAAAAGGAAACAGCCAGATGTGTAGGGGGAGAGACCAAGGGAGGCATTTGAGATGATGGCCACCCTGCCGCCACGTTGGTTGGGGCGGGGAGTGTGGTGGAAGGTGTAGCCTGGAGGAGAGGCCTCGACTAGAGGCACGGGGTCATTGGGGGAGAGCCAGGTTTCCGTAAGCCCAAGAATATCGATGTTCTCATCCAGGATGAGATCATAGATAGTGAGGGCTTTGTTGGAAAGGGAACGGACCTTCTGGAGAGCAGTGCGTCCTGGATGAGAACATCGATATTCTTAAGCTGTCACCTACAGCGTTCATGCATTAAAGCGTAATAAACAATATTTTATTGTAAATGATATCTTTCTGCTAAAATAGCTTTCATGGAAGATTATGCAATTATGAATTCTGTGATGAAATTCCGTTTCATTTTAATTTCCAACAATGCCTTAAACAAAATTGATCATTCAGAATTGTCTGTTTGTGGGAGATTGGCTGCTGCATTCACGAATAAAATGCACTTAGTTAAACCAATTTATAGTATATCTTACAAAACTCTTTAAGACACTTCAACAACATGATATGGCGCGATATCAAATGCTAGGTTTATAATTAATAAGTTGTCCAATGTCCTCACAAGCCTGTTGCCTAAAAGGCATTGCAGCACAATGGTGCAGAACTGATAGTACAGGGCTAATGGTTGTCAGGCTGCAATTGAAATTCCCATACAATGATGGCACCCAGAAATCAGATTGACATATTGACAGATTTGCTGGCACTCGAATACGGGTTTCATGGTACTACTGTATATAGTAAAGGGTTAATATGGTAAATATTTGGTTTCAAGGAGAGGGTTGCAGGGGTTCAGAGCTATATGGTTCAGCTCCTTGGGACATCCTCCCGACGTGAAAGGCACTCTATAAATGTAACTTTATTATTTTGTGGTTCTTGAGGTGAATGCTCTGAATGTGGGCATATATATATATTAGAAATTATATATATTATATAATATATAGAAGCCTTTGGCATTGAATAAATGAAGAGTATTTTACCAAACGCTGAGAATTTTGGTGTAATGTGTGAGACTGCTCTGACTGGACGTGAATCCCAAATATTGTAGTAATAAAGAAGGGAAGGAAATTGATGGTCACTCCCTTAAGAGTGCACCTGGAAAGAGGTTGTAATTCTCTTCCAGTGGTGAGGATCTTGTGACAGTGGTAAGCCTATGTATGTGAAACGTAAAGGCAAAAGATTACTGTAGAAGAGTATTACCATGGAATGATGTCCTGTTCAACTCGCATTAAAACAATAATGTAGCAGTGTTTTTTCTAATCAATTCTGATACCTATCCCATTTAAAGTAATGGAGTTTTTTTTGTAGGAGGGTAGGGAATTTGCTGCCCAAAAGAAAAGGAAGGATCCTTGTTTCATCTTCTGGATCATATGCTTTTTCAGTCTTACAAAAATTTTTTTTCTCTTTCTTGGATCTAAGCAGGGTCAAGCACTGGGGTGGATTTATGAAAAACACATGAAGTGGCTGTAGGGAGGGAGGGGCTTCAATCTACACTGACATATTGCTGAGCAATCTGGAGATGAAGTTAGCTTCAAGGGGTGCATATCTATTTGCCAAGGCTTTTCACATGAAGACCTGGATTAAGCAGTTAATCAGTGAAGCAGTTGGTTCTGAGGAAGCCTTGTATGTGGCATTAGTTTGATCTCAAGAACATCAAGGTGGCTGGCTGTAAAATTCCTCCCACTACGCTGAGGCTTGGGGTACATTCCATTCCAATAAACATCTCTGGAATTTTGTGTGTGGATGGGATGCATGGAAGCCTCAGTTTGGTTTGGATACTGTTAGGCATGGTGATAGGCTTTCTGCATATGCAGACATGGGGCTGATAAAAGTAGGTTTATTTATCAGGGGCAAACATTTTTCACAAAATCAAACTTTTAATTAAATTTTCCTGCAAATATACGCTAAATCTTTGTGGGGTTTGGCATGTGTCAGTCACCTATCTTGGATTTATATAGCACACTTCACAGGATAGCAAAGGTGAAATACAAAATACATTTTTTGTGCATTCAGTTCCCACATCACCAACTACAGAGGAACTCACTTTTTCCCCCATCACCAACTGAAGGATTAATCACTACAGGGTCTCAAGTGAGGTAACCACTGATTTCAGTGGTCAAGGATACTTTACTACATCTGGAAATTTCTGGGGTAATCATTGGTGTCAACAGGATTGGGAAGCTTTGCTCTGTTCATTCCAGAATGTCTTGTGGGATAATCATTTCTGTCAGTGGGAAAGTAGCAATAGTGCTCTTCTCTTAGGGGAGTCAGCAAAGGTAATGGTTGCTGGCTTCAGGAAGCAGACTTCTCCAGAGAGCCTAGCTTGGCAATCACTCCAGTCATCAAGAATGGAATTGTCAGCATTATTTCCTCCAGTGAATTGACTAATTTTGCAATTATAACCTATATACTTTGTTCTTCTTGCTGAGTAATAGTGATTTTAATCAAATGGGAGTCAGGGACAAGATGTCTGCAGTGGTCCATGTAAGTAGGGCGACTATAAGTCTCAAACACTCCAGGTTTTCAAAGTGACTTTTAAAGAACTTTGGGGGAAAAAAATCCACTGGGTCAAGATTTGGTCACAGAGTTTGGCAGTGTTAAATTCAGTCTTAATTTAGTCTTTTTTCCCTGTTGTTCTTAAGAAACTTACAGAAAATCTGTTTCAAAAACTAAGATGGTGTTTAAGAATTATGCAGAATTTGGGGGAACTTTGAAATATGAGGATACTATAGTTGGTCGGGTCACTGGGAGATACTCCTACCTCTATTCAAATATGTCTGTGGGATCTTTAACATCTACCTGAACAGATAGACAGGTACTAAGTTTATCATTTCATCTGAAGGATGTCAACTTCTGACAATGCAATGGTAGTTCATTGTCCTAGCATGTATTGGACTCTCAACCTACATAATAAGTTCAAAGTCCCAACATGGGGCTTGAACCCATTACTGTTTGACTCAGGGCCAAATGTGATAACATTTGGCTACTTTTCTTACTATTTACAGTTTGGAAACTGTGAACTGGCTGCTAACTGCTTAAATTCATTCTTCAACGTTGCTTTTAATTGTCAACAAAGATCCCAATTCTGATTTAGTTCATGTTTGCTGCTGCAAATGAATGATCAGATAATCATTCTTTGTGACTCAAAAGTGAAAACCCTAAAAAAGTACAACATAAAAGGAGACAACCTTGTATGTGTTGGTCCCCATTGGATCTATCTCCTGTAATCCCATTTCTGTGTGGTTACCTCATATATACATTATATCTTTTTATAAATCAAGTATTTATCCAATTGTCTTTTAAACAATTGTATGGACTCAATTTCAACAATTTATGGTAAGGCATTCTATACCTTTGTGTCAAAAAATATAACCTTCCTTTTTTCTGATGATGACCCTAGAAACTTTTAGTTCAACCAGGTAGTCACACCAGTGTGTACATTTCAGAGATGAGATACATTCTCTCCTACTGGACAGCAATCTGGTTAGATAATAGCTTTGTTCCGATATCTCCACTCTCCTCTCCTCCCTGTCCCTCAGCTCTGAACGTCTGCTCATCATGGGCGACTTCAACCTTCACCTAAACTCCCCCTGCACCACCTCCTCCGATTTCACTGCCCTCCTCTCCTCCCTAAATCTCACCTCCCACATTGACTCACCGACCCACAACCGTGGCCACGCTCTTGACCTCATCATCACCCTTCACATTTCCGACCTCAGCATCTCGGACAAGGCCATCTTGGACAACTTTCTTGTCTCCTTCTCCTCTTCCATCTCTCTCAGTCCCTGCCCCCCTCAAAACCGCTGCCATCACCCCACTCCATAAAAAACCTTCCCTAGATCCCTCAAACCCTATCACTACCGCCCTATTTCAAACCTGCCCTTCCTTTCAAAAGCACTGGAATACATTGTTGCAAACCAACTCTGCACCCACCTCTCCTCCCACTCCCTCTTCAAACCCCTCCAGTCTGGTTTCCACCCTGCCCACAGTTCAGAGACTGCGCTTGTGAAAGTCACAAACGACGCCTCTCTATCTGCGACTAGGGCTCCCTCAGCCTCCTTATCCTCCTGGACCTGTCCACTGTGTTCGACACAGTTGACCATGCCATCCTCCTCCATCGCCTGTCCTCTGTCATCCACCTCAGTGGGACTGCACTCGCCTGGTTCGAGTGCTACCCCACAAACCACCAGCAGTACATCACCACAAACGGCTTTTCCTCCCGATCTCACCCGGTTACCCGTGGGATACCCCA
Source organism: Hydrolagus affinis (assembly GCA_012026655.1). Classification (NCBI taxonomy): domain Eukaryota; kingdom Metazoa; phylum Chordata; class Chondrichthyes; order Chimaeriformes; family Chimaeridae; genus Hydrolagus; species Hydrolagus affinis. Next base: position 5,646 of record JAAILG010013543.1, read on the forward strand.
GGGATCCATCCTGGGCCCCCTCTTCTTCCTCATCTACATGCTCCCTCTTGGGGATGTCATCCGCAGACATGGTGCACACTTCCATATGTATGCGGATGACACCCAACTCTATTTCTCCACTTCACTTTGCGACCTCCAGTCCCCTGCTTGTCAAACATCAGGAGCTGGATGAGCGCAAATTTCTTGCAGCTGAATGTTGACAAGACGGAGGCTACACTCTTTGGCTCTCGTCAACGGCTCTCACCTCCTCCACCTTCCCGGTCTGTCCCTAAAACTCTCCTAACCTGTGCACAACCTAGGCGTCAGGTTCGACCCCCAACTGTCCTTCCTCCCTCACATCCGGTCCCTCACCAGCACCGCCTTCTTCCACCTCTGACGGATCGCCCATCTTCGGCAATACCTCATCACAAAAGCCGCTGAATCCCTGGTCCCTCTCAGCTGGACTATTCCAATGCCCTCCTCACCGGTCTCCCCTCCTCCATAATCCACAGAGTCCAGCTCATTCAGAACTCTGCTGCCCGGGTTCTTACCCGCACCAAACCTCGCTCCCCCATTACCCCAGTCTTTGCCAGACTTCACTGGCTCCCTATCCCAGAGAGGATCGACTTCAAGATCCTCACCCTTGTCTTCAAATCTCTCCACTCCTCTGCAGCCCCTACCTCTCTGACCTCCTCTTTCCTCAAACCGGCACCCATTGCCTTCGCTCCACTGGGTCTGGCCTCCTCCATGTCCCCCAAATCCTCCTCTCCACCCTCAGCGGCCGTGCCTTCAGCCACTATGCACCGAGGCTCTGGAATTCCCTTCCTCACTACCTTCACCTCGCCCCCTCTTTTCTCAGCTTCTGGTCCCAGGTGAAGACCTTTCTCTTCGACCGCGTCTTTGGTCACTTTTCTATCCCTGCCCCTGGCTCGGTCCCGGGATCCGCTATTTTGAAGCGCTCTGAGACGCTTCCCCGGTGCTATATAGCGCCTTCCCCGGCGTGGAGGGCACGATATAAATCAAAGTTGTTGTTGTTGTTGAAAATAGCGTGAATGTTCGGGATTCTTAAATTAGGAATTTCAATAACAGAAAAATATCTTGTCTGGTTGACAATTTATCCCATGTAATCCTACAGGATTTGTTCCATGTAACTTTGGTGATTCCTGCAGGACCCTGTTGGAAGAGGTTGAGAAAGGCTTGCTGAGTTCCTCTTGATTTAATTCCTCGAACTATACCAATCCTCAAGCCTATGCTTGAGAGGGAAAAATGTCTTTAAACAAATGGTTGTGAAAACGAGGCCCAGGTAGAGATTTGATAGAAAATTTCAAACAAAGATAGGAATAAATAGGATGGGTGGTGGGGTGGGGGAGGGTGGGGGGGGAGGAACCATCAGCACAATCTAAGAGGTAGGATGAGTTAAAGACAGAAAGAGTGGGAGCAAGATGGAACTGTAGAATGAGGGAGTTCCAGAGATTAGGCATATATTAGCTGTGTAAAGTCTGAAAACGGTACTACGGTACATATTAGTTAAACCCCATTCGATCTGCTTCCAACAATCCCAGAAAGGCAATTTGTACAGCATGAATGTTACTCGTGATTGGAGTTCTGTAGTTCAATGGTTGGAGCATTTGCCTCACAAGTGAGAGACCTGGGTTTGATTCCAGGCAGGATGAAACCTTGGGCAAGTTTCCTTACTCCACATGCCTAATAATAATCCCTCAAAAAATAAATCATAATTAATCGGTCATTCCAATCCATGACAGTGTGGGACACTGCTGGGCGCAATTAGCTGCCGTGTTTCACCCACATATTTACAGTCAATTCACTTTACAGTGTATTCTGTGAAGTGCTTTGAGACGTCAACAAAATGTGAAAAGTGCTATATCACATGCCAGGTTTATTATTTTTATTGCTACAGTAATACCTTGTTTAACTGGTACTCAACCAACCGGTGTCTCCCAATACAATTCACCATTCCAGCAACCAACAACAACACAACAACAAAATTGCACTTAGAAAGCGTCTTTCACGTTGGCAAGACTTCCCAAAGCGCTGAACAATCAGGTCAGGACTGGAGCGGGGTGGGGGGTGTGTGGGTGGGGGCTTGGGGGGCGGGGGGTAGTCTCAGGGTAGGGGGAAGGGGAAGGAGAGTGGGAGAGAGGGAAGAGTTAGTGGGGCAGCCGCCGGCCTTGAAGGAGGAAAGGAAGGAAGCAAGGCGGATCTCTTACCGTATCATACCAGATCTCATACCGTAGCTATCCAGGACACTCGCGGTATGTTCACTTTGTGCATGCGTGCAATGCGAGCACATGCGCATTTATTAAAGTTAATGAACGCTGGAATGCTTTTTTACCGATCATTTTACCGCATGTGCTGGAATGGTTTATTGGTAAGTATCCATACAATATTCTGTTATTATTTAGTCTATTATTAATATGGTATGTTTTAAAATAAGTTAATTTTTTTGTTGGATTTTCGGCCACTTGGCACTCGAGTATCCAGCATATTTAATTAATCGGCACCAGTCAGATTCCGAGGGTGCCGGATATCAAAGGTTTTACTGTATTATTATTACTCATTATTTCCCTCTTCACACCAATTGTCAATACTGGGGGCTGATTTGCCAATACTAAATCCTGCAGTCATGTGGATGTGTCTCTCTTGAATTCAGATCAGGTGCCAATCTCAGTTGCACTTTCCAGATGACAGCCAAAGGTGGTTCCTGGCATGTGGTAGACAATTGAGTCCAGGCAGAGGTCCAGATCTGATGTTTATACATTCTTTTGCAAATATTGTATTATTAACCATATTGCTCATCTAAGTGAGACTGCTCAATTTAATACCAATCAATAATGTGCTCACATTTGAGCTCTGAACTTTTCACATTTTAATGGCTGGGATTAGACCAACCAAATTGACTTCACATTAAATCCTTACAGACATCAGATTCAGGGTAAAATTACCCCACCCCTCAGGATTGTACATTTTACTCACAAAATATACTTTGCAGTGCATCCTGTAAAGCACTTTGAGACATCTGAACAATGTGATAAGGTGCTATATCAATTTCAAGGAATGTATTTGTACAGTATATCCACTGTGCAACTCAATTCCCCAACCCTCCATAACATCAACTTTATAATCTTTGCATTTGATATTTTGCCTTTCATATTGGGAGGATGCTTCAGGATTGAGAATTCACTGGATCAACTGTAACATGCAGTGAATATTTTTGTGGGCAAATGTATCAGCAGAATGCAGTTAACATCAACACAATCTTTTCTCCACAGGACATATGCACAGCAACACTTTTTCTGGATATTTCACTCATTGACAAATATGAAACATGTTTGTCTACTCCTGTACCTCAGAGCTTTGTGAACAATTGTAATGTCTCCTCCTTGTTGAGATCAGCTATTAATTCTGTCTTAAAACCTGGGACTTTCAGAGACTATTTACTCCCAATTAGTGTCCGGCGATATATCGATATGTCGGTTATATCAATATAATTTTTCATATCGATATGCCGATATTGGAATTTAAAATTTATCGATATATCGAAAAATTCGATATCGAAAAAATATATTGGTATATCGTAAATATCGGTATATCATGTCCGACGATATATCGATATTTCGGTATTATCGGTATAATGCGAACTTTTCCAACTTACTTTGTCGTCGGCATTGCAAACCTCCTGGGTCTAGAGCACGGAATGCGCGCGCATACCGGAATGCGCGTGCACCCCTGAATGCGCACGTACCTCCGAATGCACGCGCACCCCCCCGAATGCACGCGTACCTCTGAATGCGCATACATGCGCAGTATAAAAAACCCCAGAAATATCGATATATCGGTATATATCGATATGAGCCCACCGATATATCGATATCGGAAAATTTCCATATCGACGGACCCTATTCCAATGCTAGACAGTGAATTCACCAACTGAGTGAACCATTGAGCAAACTATGATTTTTCAAAATGTTTTGATGGCAAGGTATTAAACTAATCATTCTTTTACAAGGCCGTTCAGTTCAGTTGTATGTATATTTCTTCTCTACATACCTGCGGAGATCTCGATGCTGTTCATCTTTGTCTGATTGACACTGACGTTAATGCTGACTTTTCCTTCACTGAGGTCAATTTCCACTATTCCGTAGCTGGCAGCAAATTGGCTGAACAAGAGCAGGCCATTGGGATTCCATGTTCGGAACATAAAGCTGACAGAAAACACATCCTGGTTCATGCGTCCAGGAAGCTGTAAGTAGCTGCTGCTATTGAAGAAAACAGGTACTGCATGAGGCTCTACACACGTAAAGCTCAGGTTACCCTGAAAGGAAGAGAGAGGAAATGTTAGCGCCCACAAGAGCCAGTAATACCCTATAATACGGGAGCTGGCATCCTTAATTGTCTACATTAAAATTATCTCAAACCGTAAAGCTACGTCTGTGCTTTCAGTCACCATTCCACTCCTCACCCTCCTCAGCTCTGGTGCCAGCCAGAATTGTCAACTACTTTGGGGTATCCGGCCGACTGAAAGGCATTTAATAAGTATAAATTGCATTGTTTTAAATTGAGGCAGAGTCTATCAATTGTTGTAAAAGGATATGTTTTCTCTATGTGAATCTTTTGCTAGGATTGTACATTGTTTTCTTGCTATTCTTACAATGCAGGGAAAAGAACTTCACAGTTACAAGTTGGAAGGAACAGCATGGTACTTTGCATCCTTTGGAGTTATTTGATTTACTTCACTAAAATGTACTGAATTTGTTTAGATTTGCTACTCTGTGTGCTTGGTAAATTTGTCAATGTGCACTTATCAATAACTAGTGGTGTTTCATATTTATAAAATAACATTGTTCATAAGTAAAAATGGTACTACAGTTACTGTATTTCAAACGATTAGCAACACACTCAGTGAACAGAGTGAATGGGGTAGAACATCCCAGCCCCACATCAATGACATTTCCACATTCAGTGAAGGAAGCAGAACAACACCCTGCTGTCTTTGTGAGATTCTTGGAGAGTGTGCTACACACAAGATCATTCGTATGGTTTCATTTATAGGAAACAAACCATCAACAATCCGTATTACACTGCATCGTATAAATAAATAATCCTTACATTTGACATAGCTTCTTTTAGATAAGCGAGACATCACTAAGAGTATCATAAGATATACTGTAGACTGTGTATATTATAAGTTAAATATATCATTCATTTACATGCATCAGGACAAATTATAGTGCTTGGCTTCTACTCTGGGCGGTGACAGACATCTGCCTTATTAGTATTATACCAACAACCAATGGATAGCTCAAAGGAAATCATTTTAAATATTAGTCATCTGCAATTCTGTTCCTCTTTTAATTGCTGTACAGAGGTCATTATTATAGTTTAGCTTGTATTACAATAATATGCCTTTAAGCTAGTTCTGGTGTTGTTCACTTCAAAGTCACCCGTAGTCTCCTCTAGAAAGGACTGCTTGAACTGCATCTTCTTTGTGAGACACCAGTGGACAGAAATCAATAGCAGCATTCCCGTCACTTTCGTGTGAGACTCTTGTCTTATTGATCGGTAGCAACAGAGGAATCAGACTGATGAACACAATCAACACTGCCAGCACTACAATATCTGGTTTAAACACTCCTCCAAAACAATGCCCTTCTTACAGCAGCTCATTTTTGCTGATCGAGCACAAGCCAGTTGCTTTAGGCCAGCGCTCTTTGCCAGCGATATAGAAGAGTTAAGGCCCGGCACTTAAGCAATTCGACAAAAGTAACTTTTTTTGAGGCAAAACTTAGGTAAGTTTCCTCACTCAACAAACACCTCTGGTTATCCAGCAGTAAATAGAAATTTTGATGTTATTCGATTTGCGGATAACTTTCTTGGGGTAATAATCCCTCCCCCACCAAAAAGGTGACTCATTCCATGACTGTTTGTGGGACACGGCTGTGCGCAATTGACTACTGCATTTTGCCCACAAAATAAACAGTCACTACAGTTTACAGTATATCCTGTGAAGTGCCTTAAGATGTTTCAATGACATGATAAGGCTATCAAATGCAAGGATTATTATTTATTAGAAATTAATTAATAATTTTTGCATTTGATATAGCACCTTTCAATTTTATTTGGGGAAATTTGGTGGCCAGCACACTGGGAGAAACTCTGTAGTTTTCCAATTACAGTAAAAGCCCATTTATCCGGCACTCTCGGGACCTGGCCAATGCTGGTTAAGGCGCCTGTTGGATGTTCGGCCAATAATAATTTTTTTTCAATGCATTTTTTCCAGATAAATTCCGGTTGATCGAATGCGGACCTTTTTTTGCGATGCCGGTTATACGGAAGTTACGGTTGATTGGGTGCCGGATAAATGCGCTTTTACTGTACTGTCCAGTGCAGGGAATTAACAACTGCAACAGGTTACTGGGAGGGTGGTTGAGGCCAGTTCTGGAGGGATGGGATCAGATCGGCTAAACGGCCTCTTTCATCCACAAACCAATCTTGAGACCTTGAGAAAAAATGAGAAAAACAATAGAAGCGGGCTATATTGTAGAGCCTTTACTTCACATTGATATGTAATGCTTCTTCATTGAGCTGTTATGCAGATTATTGCCAATTGGCAATAAATGTGGCAAATGTACTATGCAAAGTTAACAAGTACAATACCTAAAATTTGCAACACACTGCAAAAGAAAGGCAAATCCATATATCAAGTATAAAACAAAACTTTTGAAACAAATTTGAATGTGCAGGCACTAATCAGATCTGTCTTATAATAATCTCAATGCTTGCCATTGGACCTATAACATTGAAATGTCTCTTTGCAGTAATTATGCTAAGTGTAGTGACAGTGTATCGGTAACCAAACACCTTTAACATTGAAATGTTTTTTTACAGGCAATTTATGGCAAGAATGGCCCACAAACAGCCAGAGGTGAATGACCATTTTATAATGGAACATTGTTCCTTCTTTCCATGCAATCTCAATCAATTTCATCACATTTCAGTAATTGGTTTGTCTTACTTTAGAATCAGAGAATCAAAGAATCTTATGGCACAAAAGGAGGCCATTCGACCCATCAAGTCTATACCGGCTCTTTAAAAAGAGCAATTTAATCCCACTCCCCAGCTCTCTCCCCATAACCTAGCAAATCCATCCTCCCCAAATAAATGTCTACCTCTCTTTTAAAAGTTGTTATCGAATCAACCTCCACCACCTTTTCAGGCAATGCATTCCAGATTTGAATAACTCGCTGGGTGAAAAAATTTCTCCTCATCTCCCCTCTGCTTCTTTTTGAAACTATTTTAAATCTGTGACCACGAGTCACTGATACGCCCACCAGTACAAATAGTTTTTCCCTATCTGCTCTGTCAAATCCCCTCATGATCTTTAAAAACCTCTATTAGGTCTCCTCACAACCTTCTTTGTTCCAATGAGAATAGACCTAGCCTCCTTAGCCTTTCCTCATAGCTGAAGTCCCTCATTCCAGGTAGGTACCACCCTAGTAAATCTCCTCTGCACCCTTTCCAATGTCTTAACATCCTTCTTAAAGTGTGATGACCAGAATTAAACACAGTACTCCAGCTGAGGCCTAACCAAAGTTTTATAGAGTTTAGTCAAAACTTCCTGACTTTTGTACTCTATGCCCCTATTTATAAAACCTAGTATCCCGTATGCTTTTTTGATTGCCTTGTCTACCTGTCCTGCCACCTTCCAAGAATCACTCACACAAACCCTCAGATCTCTCTGTTCCTTCACACCCCTTAAAATTGCACTACCTATTGCCTCCCATCATTTCTCTTTTCAATATAAATTAAAAAGAGCAATGGTCCCAATACCTATCCCTGGGGGACGCCACTGTACACTTCCCTCCAGTCAGAAAAGCAGCCGTTCACCACAACTCTCTGCTTTCTGTCTTCCAGCCAGTTCTGGATCCATGCTGCCACTGTCTCTTATACGCCTTAATTTTCTTTATAAGCCTTTCATGTGGCACTTTGTCAAATGCCTTTTGAAAGTCCATATAAACTACATGAACTGCAGTACCCTCATCCACCCATTTGGTTACCTCATCAAACAATTCTATCAGATTTGTCAGGCCTTTAGCAAATCCTTGCTGGCTGTCTTTTATTAACCTACATCTTTATAAGTGAAGATCATAGAATCATAGAATTTTACAGCACAAAAGGAGGCCATTTGGCCCATCTATTCTGTGCCGACTCTTTGAAAAGAGCAACTCAATCCCACTGCCCCGCTCTCTCCCCATAACCTAACAGATCTGTTCTCCCTAAATAAAGATCTAATTCTCTTTCAAACTCTGTTATCGAATCGGCCTCCACCACCTTTTCAGGCAATGCATTCCAGATTCAAACAACCCGCTGAGTGAAAAAATTTCTCCTCAGCTCGCCTCTGCTTTGTTTTGAAACTATTTTTAATCTATGACCACGAGTCACAGATTCACCCACCAGTGGAAACAGTTTTTCCTAAATCACCCTGTTGAATCCCCTCATGATTTTATAAATCTCTATTAGGTCTCCTCTCAACCTTCTCTGTTCCAAAGAGAATAAACCTAGCCTAAATAGCCTTTCCCATAACTGAAGTCCCTCAATCCTGGTACCATTCTAGTAAACCTTCTTTGCACCCTTTCCAATGCCTTAACATCTTTTCTATAGTGTGCTGACCAGAATTAAACACAGTACTCCAGCTGAAGCCTAACCAAAGTTTTATAGAGGTTAGTCAGCACTTCCTGACTTTTGTACTCGATACTGCTGTTTATAATGCCTTGCATCCCATGTGTCTTCTTAATGGCTTTGTCTACCTGTCCTGCCATCTTCAAAGAGTCGCTAGCACAAATCCCCAGGTCTCTCTATTCCCTCACACCCCTTAAAATTGTACTATCTAGTCTATATTGCCTCCCCTCATTTCTTCTCCCAAAACGTATCACCTCACACTTCTCTGCATTAAACTTCATCTGCCATGTGTCTGCCCACTTTACCATTTTATCTATATCTTCCTGCAGATGGTTACTATCCTCTTCACTATTTACTATTCTCCCTAACTTAGTACTTCGAAATGGTACTCCCTATACCCAAGTCCAAATCATTAATATAAATTAAAAAGAGCAATGGTCCCAATACTGATCCCTGGTGGACGCCACTGTACACTTCCCTTCAGTCAGAAAAACAGCCGTTCACCACAACTCTCTGCTTTCAGTCTCGCAGCCAGTTGTGGATCCATGCTGCCATTGTCCCTTTAATGCCATGGGCCTCTACTTTCCTAATAAGCCTCTCATGCAGCATTTTGTCAAATGCCTTTTGAAAGTCCATGTAAACTACATCAACTGCGCTATCCTCGTACACCCATTCTGTTACCTCATCGAAAAATTCTATCAGATTTGTAAGGCAAGATTTGCCTTTAACAAATCCATGCTGGCTATCCTTTATTAGCCTATATCTTTCTAAGTGAAGATCTATCTTGTCCCTGATTATAAACTCTAGAAGGTTGCCCACTACCGACGTTAGACTGACTGGGCTGTAGTTCCCAGATCTATCTTGTCCCTGATTATAGTATCTTATACTTATTGTGAAGTCAATGAACTTACCACATTCTGTGTGTCTAGCTTTCTCCTCCTGGCAAGATCGGTAATATTAATTCCATTGTAATTTATAGACTCCATGCAGCCTTTAAAATTCTTTTGACCATTGGAACTTGGTTTTCCAGAAAATGGCATTCCCCCAAAGCTTAGCTTGAAGAGAAAAATAAACAGCATCACACACCATAGATCTCAATGGGCAAAATCATTATGCATTATAGTTTTTCTGTACAGTTTTACAGCATGTAATTATCTGATGGCAAGGAGTTAGGACACAAATGTTTTCTCTTTCCAGACAAATATAAAATAAACAATTTTAATGAGTTTATAATCAATTAATTCTAGTTTATAGTTTACAATTCTCCATAATCAACTTTTGGCCAGATCATCAAAAGTCTTTGTGAAGCTTGAACGAACCCGAGTGTCAAATCAGACTAATTTTCTAAACTAAATATTGAATAGTCATATGATTGGTTTTAATGCACAGGTTGGCTCCAGCTACTGGGAGTTCTGTGCTCCCTGAGACACCCAATTGCTAAGGTTTACACTCTTGAACTGCAGAGATTAAATAAACCCTCATATTATTGCAATAATGCTGTTTAAATGTCAAGAGCAATTTCATTACCATAAGATTAATGTTTTACTAAAGTAAACATTCAAAGCTTTAATAACTTCTGCTCGTACTCTCCTTCCTTCCAATACTTTCCCATTCTACCTTCCCCTCCTACCTATCAGACCATTTTACCTTTATTTTTATACTGGGGTAAAAATTACAATGTTCAATGTGTTCAAGTCTATTCTACCACTTTGCACACAAGTTGAATTTAGAAACCTTATGATGGTTAACATATCAACTGTTAAACAGTTAAACTCTCTTGTTGTTGACTGGAGGCCATTAGAATTCAGCTTAATCCTGCCTGTAACCGATATCCAGATGGATACATTCCCAGGTGGGGGTAGCATGTAAATAATTACATTTGATATATAACCTTTCACATTGGAGGATGTCTCAAACCACTTTATAGGACTCACTATAAAGTATAATGACTGTATTTTGTAGATGAACGTGGCAGCCAATTTATAAACAACAACGCTTCATAAACAGGTTTGAAGTAAATGACCAATTTTATCTGGGGAATTGTTGGCCAGAACACTGGCAGAAACTCCTTTCACTTTTTGAGAAGTGTTTTTAATATCCACCTGAACAGACAGACATCTTGGTTTAACAAAACACAAAATACTACAGATGCTGGGAATCTGAAACAAAAACAAAAGTGGCTGGGGAAACTCAGCAGGTCAAACAGCATCCATGAAGAAAGGAAAAAGAGTCAACGTTTCAGGTCTACAGCCCTTCTGTCCTGACGAAGGGTTGTAGACCCAAAACGTTGACTCTTTTTCCTTTCTCCATGGATGCTGTTTGACCTGCTGAGTTTCCCCAGCAACTTTTGTTTTTGTTTCAGACATCTTGGTTTAATGTCTTAAAGGCACCTTCAACAATGCAGTGTTCTTCCAGCCTGCATTGGAGTGTTAGTCCGGGCTGTGAGTGGAAATCGTGCTGTTGAGTTTGAACACACAACTTTCTGACTCAATAGGCAAAAATGCTATCAGCCGAGAGCAGAAATTCTGACAGATTATACACTTGCTTTCTTGGTGAGACCAAGGAAAACTGGGAGTTCTCCATTCCTCTGGTGGTTGAGATCGGAAAACTCAGTAAAGAATTGCAGCCATTCTAATCTATATAATGTGTTTTGCCCACTGGCCTTTTATACGGCATTGCTTTGCTGGAAATTTGCAATTCACCTAAATGTAAATTAACAGCATAATTTGGAAATATTGCTTGTTAAATCCCCCCACCCCAGCAGGTATCTGATTCACCCATTATCTTAAGTAGCAACTAACACAAAATTCTTTGAAACATGATAAAAGATCATGGCAGATCATTCTGTACCTCATAGTCTAGATCCAGGTGATCAAATTCGCCATTTGTCCGAAAATGTTGGGTTTCTCTATCCAGTGTCAAGTTGATGTTACGGCCATAGCGATCGATGGTCACAGAGTGCCAGTGATGGTCATCCAAGAGACTCCCCGTAGTGACAGAGGTGTGGCCATTGATGGAACGGAATCGATTGCTGCCTAGAGATCAATAATGGATACTAATCAGTGGTGGTTCATAAATGGAAATGGAAACGTATAAGGAGTCACATTTTTAAACTTGAAAATAACATTTACTGGTGCTGGGAAAGAACAACACAATGTTTTAGTCCTCACTGATATCAGCTAACAAGTACAGTGGAGGCCTATTTTAATGCACTGGTTTGGTTCTGTAAAATCCTGCCCACGCTACAATGACTTGTGATAACTGCACATGCATGCAACTGGCCACCCACTCTCTGCGCTCTAACTGGTTCTTGTGCTTAAAAAAAAAGGTCATTGCATGACTGCCGACATTATTTCCTCTCTGTTGTTCATGTGCAAAGCAGGAAGTGACACGGGCATCTAATGTCTCAAGAGTCTGCAATTTAGCACAAAAATTGGCCAGAGTGTGCATGTGAACAAGCCAGCTGTGTCCATGCACAATATCTAGCATGAACACTAGGCAACCGTGATATAACAAGAACTTGCCCTCCATGCAGAGTGCCCTCCATGCAGAGTAGCATCTCATAACCGAACCAGTGCTCTAAACACACAAGTTTCAATAGTATCACCCTGTGTATTACAGCAACACATTCTGTTGGAAACCAGTGCAAATACAGCTAGTACAAAACTGATAATTACAGGAAGATATTTTTGGGAAACCTAGTTTTCAAAATATCACTGATTCTTTCTTTCCTGACAAAACAAAATGCAAACAAAGCTGTCAATTTGCACAGATTAATTCCTGTGAATTTTTTTTAGAAAATGGAGTAAACCTCATGAATCCTACATTAGGTCTATGTGGTCAGTTTACACCAGGCAGCAGCTATACCAAATAGTCAATGGGGAAGGGAATTAAAAAAACTTCAATATTAAAATAGGTAACAACAATTTCTGTCCCTTCTGAGAGAACAACAAGATCAATGCTATATAAATGTAAGTTTTGATTGATTGGTTGATTGATTGATTGATTGATCGATCGATTGATTGAGAACTATAGGAGCTACAGTGTTGTCCACAAATACACAGTCAATTCACTTGAAAGTATATTCTGTGAAGCACTTTGAGATGTCTAGAAGACGTGAATATGCCAAAGAGTATGACTTCCGTCTTGCCAACATTCAGCTGTAGGAAATTTGTGCTCATCCAGCTCCTGATGTCTGACAGGCAGGCTGACAATTCATCAGGGGACTGGGGGTTGCAAAGTGAGGTGGAGAAATAGAGTTGGGTGTCATCCGCATACATGTGGAAGTGTACCCCATGTCTGCGGATGACATCACCAAGAGGGAGCATGTAGATGAGGAAGAGGAGATGACATTGCTAGTGGGAACATTATATGAAGCAGACAGAGGTAGAGTCCTGAGAAATCTTATAGGGACAGGAGGGGAATCCGTTGGCATGAACCATGAAGGTGGAACTAAGAGAAAAAATGGTTGACAATGTCGAAGGCGGCTGAAAGATCAAGAATAAGAAGGCAGCGATAACCTTGGTCATGCTGAAGGCAATTGTTTGAACAAATCATCCAAACCAATAACATGGAATTTAACCCACAAGATGTGTATTAAAGAGTGGGTTCATGTTGCAAATTAATCTCTTTGTCTCCAGTGATTGGAAGACTGCTCTGTCCTGAATTGGACACAACCTTTCAGCACATGCTCAAACTGTACTTCACAGAGAACAATGATATTGCATTTTTCTATTAAATCTCTGCATGGTCTTGCCCCACTCTGGCTTCCCTCGACTGCCACTAGCCGACTCCATGTCCCCCAATCTATTTGCCTACAGGCAGGCTTTCAATTTCTATGTCTGCTCTCTGAAACTCTATTTCCACCGACTTGCTCCCTCCCTCCCCTCTTTCAAAGTACACCTCAAAAACATATCCCTTTGAACGTGCTCCATTATGTTCTGTTCATTTAAACAGTCTCAAGTGTCTCTTAGACAAGTCACCTTCATGTTTAACCAGTGTGTCTGTAGTCACCACCTGAGCTCCATAGCCAGACACTTACCACTGGGAGAAAAGTGATAAGTGTGGATTCTTCCTGCATTATTTAATTTATACGACAATAGCAAAACACACACAAAAAATCTAATTTAACAAGAAAGCTCTTTTGGCTCACTAATATATGTTAACAACTGATAAATAGAGGCTAATGGATAGCTTAAAGAAATACAGACGGTAATTTAAAGGAAGCTTTTCAGATAATATCGTAAACTGAAACAGTGAAGCTGAAACCTTCACAACTTCACAACTGAAACCGTTGTTTGAACTCCAAAATGAGATTAAAAGCCTTAAAATCATTCCTTAATAGACAAAATGGGTCACTCACTACATGGTTGTTTGAGTGGTCCACTGGCTCCCCATCCTCTAGAGGATCGAGTTCAAGATCCTCGTCCTCACCTTCAAGGCCTTACATGGCCTTGCCCCGCCCTACTTAACCAATCTACTCTCCCCCTACAAGCCCACCCGGACCCTCCGTTCAGCAGGACTTGGCCTGCTCCAAGCCCCCCGCCCGAACCGCCCCACCATTGGAGGCCGGG
>JAAILG010013544.1:0-19931 GCA_012026655.1 Hydrolagus affinis
AATTCGCCCACAAATATATACAGTCAATTCACCTTACAGTATATTCTGTGAAGCGCTTTGAGACGTTGATAAGATGTGGAAAGCGCTATATCAAATGCAAGGATTATTATTTATTATTATTAAGTAAAGAAACTTGCCCAACATATTGCCCAGCCTGGGAAACTAACCCAGGTCTCTCTAACCACTGAGTGACAGTACTGCTTTTCTTTTGGTTATGGAGATGCAGGAAACTCGAATGATGGGTGATGATAGCAGATGCTGCTGCACACAGTTGGATGATGTCTCAGTAGACCAGCAATGTCGAGACTTGGGTGTTATGTGAGCCCTGCACCTTCCAGCTCGTTCCCTTTGGAGCATCTGTTTAGATAGTCATTGTTTTTTTTGGAACAAGGCCAACATCGCACAGAGCAGGTAACAAGGAGCTGAGCCTTCTGCTCTGATAACGTGTTTTGATGCAGACAGGGAGATTGCGTTGTTACCATGGCAGTATTTCGATCAAAGCAACTGTCGGTCATAAACTAGATTCAGTTAGAATGTGAACCTGGCATCAAAGGTAAATAGCAACTAATAGCTGAGAATGAGAGACATTTATCCCTGAGGCATTTACTCGTGGTACTGCTTCTTGTTTAACTAGTTACATGATTTTTAAAAACATTTTAAGAATTGTGTACTTTTCTCACAATGTGGAGTCTTCTAGCTCAGAAGTTGGAGCTCCTGTCTCGCAAGTGAGAGGACGTGGATTCGATTCCTAGCAGTGCAAACATTAGGCAAGTTTCCTTACTCCACACACCTCTGTTTACCGAACGGTAAAGTGGGAACCCGGTTGATAGTTGATTAGCGGATTGATTTTCTGGGGGTAATAATCACTTCAAAATAATAATAATAATTTGATCACTCAATCCACGACTGTTTGTGGGACACTGCTATGTACAATTGTCTGCTTCATTTCGTCTGCAAAATTTAGTAACAACAACATGTGGGCCAAGGATGGATCCTTGGTGTACCCCACAGGTAATCAGGCGGGGTCGAGAAGAAAAACCATTTGTTAAATGTAATGCTGGCAATTTGTACAATAGGACTCAAACCAAGCAAGTGCTGGGTGATCCTTCCCCTTTAACTGTTACTAGAAGGAATATTTTTCTTTCCCTCCACACACGCCAGTATTCCCTTCTTACAAAAAACAGAATTATGTTTGGTCAGCCAGGAGTCTGACACTGAAACCATCACAATGTTTATGAGTATCCAAAGCAGACTGAGATTTCCATGTAAACAGAAATCACTGGGAACACTCAGCAGCATCTATGGAGAAAAGAAAGTGAGTCAACGTTTCGGCTCCATGACGCTTCGGCGGAACTGGGACATTTTGGGAGGGAGAAGCCATAGATGCTGCCTGACCTCCTGAGTGTTCCCAACAATTTCTGTTTTTATTTCAGATTTCCAGCATCTACAGTATTTTGCATTTTTGAGATTTCCATGTATGGTTGTCGCATTTCGCAATTGGCTGCTGCATTTCGCCCACAAAATATAGTGAATTCATTACATTTCACTTCAAATGCGAAGTGCGAGGAAGTCATGGACTTCTTCTCCTCCGAAATCCACAATATCTATCAAGCAGCCTCATCCTCCTCATCATCAGCTTCCATCACGACCCCATTCCTACAATCCTTCTTCCCTGTCTTTCCTTCCTCCCTCTCATCTACCATCACTGCAATGAACCCCACCACCTGCTGCCTCGACCCCCTTCCCACCAATTTACTAGTCACTGAGCTCCCTCCTCTGCCCACTGCTGGCTGACATCGTAAATCAGTTCCTCTCCACAGGATCAGTCCCTACCCCCCTCAAAACTGCAATCATTACTCCACTCATCAAAAAACTTAACCTACATCCCTCTAACCCTAGCCACACCGCCCCATTTCTAACCTGCCCTTCCTTTCCAAAGTACTTGAATGCGTTGTTGCCAACCAACTCCGCGCCCACCTCTCCTCCCTCTCCCTTTTCAAATCCCTCCACTCCAGTTTCCACCCTGCCCACAGTATAGAGACTGCTCTTGTGAAATGATGTCCTCTCTATCTGTGACCAGGATGCCCTCTGCTTCCTTGTCCTCCTGGACCTCTCAGCTGGGTTCGACACAGTTGACCATGCCATCCTCCTCCTCTGCCTATGTTCCGTCATTCACCTCAGTGGGACTGCACTCGCTTGGTTCGAGTCCTACATCACAAATTGCCAGCAGTACATTTCCACAAATGGGTTTTCCTCCCGCTCTCACGCGGTTACCTGTGGGGTACCCCAAGGATCCATCCCCAGAACAGCGCCCATTGCCTTCGCTGCTCTGGTTCTTGTCTCCTCCCGAATCCTCCGCTCACCATCGGTGGCCATACCTTCAGTCACTATGCCCCGAAGTTCTGGAACTCCCTTCGCCTCACTCCCTCTCTTCCTAGTTTCAGGTCTCGGCTAAAGACCTTTCTGTTCGACTGCGCCTTCAGTCACCTTTTCCCCCTGCCTCTGGCTCGGGCCCAGGATCCGTTATTGTGAAGCGTTCTGAGACGCCATCCGACGTGGAGAGTGCTAGATAAATCAAAGTTGTTGTTGTACAGTATAGTCTGTGAAGTGCTTTAAGATGTCTCGAAGATGTCATAAGGCACGTATCAAATGCAAGTATTATTATTCTTACTACTGCACCTAGAAAATTTGTGGGGAATTCCATGTCTGGAATGGAATGTGCACTCTCTCCCCAGAGGCACACACACACCCCGCCTACATAATTTAAAAAACAAATTAGGTGCATGTTGGCAAGACCCCAAATTGTACATTGGGGTGCTAAAGTTTAACTAGCTACAATGACATGGCTTGCGGTAAAATCATGTAGCTTGCCATTCAGTGCACTGGCTGATGAACTTTCTTCCCGTTGCTCATTCAGCTAGGACCACCCTGTCCATTGGAGCTTTGGCTTGCAGCCCCTGCAAGTTCTAGTGATGAGGCGCGTTGGTCTGGTCTGTCACCAGCAGATTGCAACTACATGATAAGGCGTTATATCAAATGCAAGGATTATTATCATTGTATTATTATGTAATTAGAGTGAATTCTGTTTCCATAATCTGGTGATGACTTAAATGGATCAATTTAACAATTTAACAATTTCCTTCATTAGATATTGAATGCCTCAACCAAACATTTCCTGTATAACGCCAATCTCAGTGACTCCTTTTATATGGCACTCTCGGCACTCCCCAGTTACCCTTCCTTCCCCCACATCCATCCCTTACCAGCACTGCTTTCTTCCATCTCCGCCACATTGCCCGTCTCCACCAATACCTCACCCCAACCGCTGCCATAACCCTGGTCCATGCCTTTGTCACCTCTCCGCTGGACTACTTCAGTGCCCTCCTTGCCGGTCTCTCCTCCGTCACCATCCACAAAATTCAGCTCATACAAAATGCTGCTGCCCGCATTCTCACCCGCACCAAATTTCGTACCCTGATTACCCCAGTCCTGATCACCCCTCCACTGGCTCCCTGTCACAGAGCGGATCGACTTCGAGATCCTAACTCCTGCGTGTAAATCCCTCCACTCTACCTCTCAAACCTCTCTCCTCACAGCGGTACCCATTGCTTCCACTCTACTGGATCTGGTCTCCTGCTTGTCCCCTCTATTCCACCATCAGCGGCTGTGCTTTCAGCCACTATGCCCCAAAAACTTTCGAACTTCGTCCCTCAACCCCATCCCCTCACCCACACCTTTCCCATCTTCAGGTCGCGCCTGAAGATTTTTCTCTTCAACCGCGCTCTCTTCAAACTGCGATCACCTTCCCCCACCTCTTGGCTAGGCCTCAGGCTCCGCCATTGTGAAGCGCTCTGAGATACCACCAGCATGGAGGGCGCTATATAACTGCAAGTTATTGTTGAAATGCCGGCTTGGTGGTAGCACTATCGTGTATGAGTCGGAAGGTTGTGGGTTCAAGCTCCAAAATGGGACTAGCTGACATTCCAATGCAGGAATGGTGGTGGGTAGGTTTTGCTGCATCATCAGAGGTGCTGATCTTCAGATGAAGGTTTAAGCTGAGGTCCCAGAGTCCTGACTAACAATCCCCAAATAAAATTGGAACTTATTATTATTGTTATTATGAAGGGCTGAAGGACAAGAAGAGAGAAAAAAGATTTGAGAAGACCAAATTAACGATTCTCTGCAGTTCTGGAGATAGCAGGTCCCAAATTTCATCCTTCCAAGTCATTTTCCTGGTTACCATTATTTTTTCTTATTGTTATGGCTCTATTTACCCCTCTTGGAGGTGGGACACTATACCACTATACCACCAGATGAAG
Source organism: Hydrolagus affinis (assembly GCA_012026655.1). Lineage (NCBI taxonomy): Eukaryota > Metazoa > Chordata > Chondrichthyes > Chimaeriformes > Chimaeridae > Hydrolagus > Hydrolagus affinis. The sequence goes on from JAAILG010013544.1 coordinate 4,320, forward strand.
CCCCATTTAATGTAGCACCTTACCACATCTTTGAGACGTCTCACAGAATATATTTGTAAAGTGGAAATGGAAGTTGCTGGGTACAAGCAGCAGGTCAGGCAGCATCTATGGAGAGAGGAAAGTGAGTTAAAGTTTCAGGTTGAAAGTTCATCAACCTGAAACGTTTACTCATTTTTCTCTCTCCATAGATGCTGCCTGACCTGGTGCGGGTTCCCAGCAACTTCTGTTGTTATTTCATATTTCCACCACTGCAGTATTTTGCCTTGTGTCTATTCTAACGGGGATTCACTGTACAGTAAAAGCCAGTTTATCCGTGACTCAATCAACCGGAACTTCCGTATAAGCGGTACATTAAAAAAAAGTCGCCATCCGATTAACCAGATGTAATCCAGCAAAATCACGGTGGCACATTTAATGAATCGATTGTCAAACGAGAGTACTGTACGGGTATTTCGGCTTGCCGCTAGTAGAGCTTTAAAGTCGTGCGCCATTGCAGAAGTTATCGATAGACTGTACACCTCTACCCCAGCATCATGGCTTCAAATCAGGCATCTACCAGCAAAGGTGATTTTTAGGTGAATAACAAAGGTCTGTTATTATCTGTTATTATTTAGTCTATTATCAATATGGTATGTGTTAAAATAAGTCAAACATTTTTGTGGTGGGTTTTCGGCATCGGATCCGACCAAATATCGTCATGCAGTTTAACCGGCATTGGCCTGGTCCCACGGGTGCCAGATAAATGGGCTGTTACTGTATATTGTGGGCAAATCCATAGGTGGGGGGCAGAAACGTTCAAACCTCCAGGTTGGCCTTTCCCAACTTGACTGCCCCCAAGGCACTAATCTGCAGCCTGCGGCGAATTACAGTGTCAAACAGTGAAATTCACTCAACCGTTTCGTTCTCCCTTTTACAGAAATTGCTGTGTCCTTAATTTGAATGCTGCCGGAACTTGAGGATATCAGATTTTCAGAGTTAATCACTGGAACATTTTTGAGGTTGGGTTAGTTAAACAACAACAAAAACACAGGACCTTTACAAAGGCAGCTCTGCCCTGTGTGTGGGCTTGATTGATGCCATTAGCTTAATTATAGTTTGGTATTTGCTTCGAGGGCAAGAAAAAGGTGTCTGTGTAGGACTTGGGCCTTTGTGTGCAGAAACTATTCCATTATATTATTTTATAGCTTAGGGAAAAGATTTTGTAATAGTGGAAGTCAGCATCAGTGTTAATAATAATACAGTAATGATAATCCTTGAATTTGATACAGCATCTTATCACGTCATAATGACGTTTCAAAGCGCTTCACAAAATATACTATAAAGCACATTTTCTGTATATTTGTGGGCGAAATGCAGCAGCCAATTGCGCAGAACAGTGTCCCACAAACAGTCATGGATTGAGTGACCACATTTTTCTTTAGGGGATATTACCCCCAGGGTAAGCGATCCACCAATTAACTAACAACCATATTCTTACTTACTGCCAAATAAACTGAGGCGCGCTGAGGATTCCAGATAATAATCAAATAATATTCCTTGCATATAGTATGCTTCACTTTTTCTAGACGTCTCAAAAGCGCTTCACAGAATATACTGTAAAGAGAATTGACTGTATATTTGTGGGCGAAATGCGGCAGCCAATTGCGCACAGAAGTGTCTCATAAACAATCATGGATTGAAATGACCAATGTTTTTTTGAGGGATTATTATCAGGCCTATGGAGTAAAGAAACGTGCCCAAGGTTTTGCTTTGCTGGGAATCAAACCCAGCTCTCTCACTAGCAAGGAGAGTGCCCAAACCACTGAGCTACAGGACTCCACAGATGTTCCATAAGTTTATGTATCTGCATGAAAGTAACAGTCCTTAGTTGGATAGAATATGCATTGTGTAGGTTACTGAAGAGGAAACCACCAGATGATGTTAAGTTATGTAAAGGCGGTGACCGGGTATGTCTGTCCTCCTCTCCCTCCCTCCCTCCCTCCATACTTTATAACAACAACAAAATTACATTTGTATTGCACCTTTCACGTCAGGAGGATGTCCCCAGGCAAACCTGAGCAGGGGGTCGGGATCGTGAAGGGAAGGGTGGTGACCGATGGCATGGTCAAAGAGGAGGTTCTTGAGGGAGGGGACAGGTGGAAAGAACGTGGGATGGAATACTAAAAGTTGCCGCCAGAATGGCTGAAAGCTCACTCTCCCGCCGATGGTAAGTCGAGAGACATGGAGCAGGCCGGAGCCCGCTGAGCAGAGGGAACGCACAAGTTGATAGGGGTTTAGCAGGTCACAGAGATAGGGTGGGGCAAGGTTATGGAGGGTTTTGAAGGTGAGGACTAGGATCTGAAATTGAATCCTCTGTGTGATGGGAAGCCAGTGGCATCGGGCGAGAATGGAGATAATAGGTTCGTGGACCCAGGTGTGGGAGAGGACACAGGCTGCAGGCTTCTGGATGATCTGCAGCCTATGGAAGGAGGAATTGGGGAGAAGTGTCAAGGTCTCTGATCCCAGCACACGCTGCATTCCCATAGTGTACATACTTGTACATTACAACACGTGCACCATATTAAAATTAATAGGATTCCCCCCTGCACACCCCCACCATGATAGAGTGCAAACTGAATTGCTGCTTAGCTCTGCTTCACTGAATGTGAAGCCTCAATAGAGTTGTATCCATTTTAAATTGGAACTGTGATCAATTTTTCCGCTTATCCTCCCCGCCCCTCCTTCTGCTTTCTAAATGATCTTTTTTGTCAGACGTGTATTGGTCTGGCTCAGCTGGTAGCACTCACGCCTCTGAGTCAGAAGGTCGTGGGTTCAAACTCCACGATGGGACTTGGAACTCGTATTAGCTGACACTCCAATGCTGGAATAGGGGGGATGAGCTTTGCTGCATCATATCAGGACTTGAACCCACATAGAACATACAGCAATGCTGGGGGTGTGCTGCATGGTCAGTACTATAAAACAACAACAAAGTTACATTTATAGAGTGCCTTTCATGTCAGGAGGACGTCCCAAAGCGCTGAAGGATCTAATGTCTGAATAAAAGGTCTAATTAATGGCGGCATTTTATCAACTGTGGAGCTATCACACAGGGGTCTTGTCCCATGTCAATTCAGACCTCATTCATGTGAATTCCTGCCAATGAAACTGCCAATGGACTGCTATAATGGTTTCTTTTTAAGATGGGAAGGAGAGAGGGAGGGAATTTTTCCCCTTTTCTTCTCTTTCCTAACCCTGCCCCACTTCCATGTTTTAATAATCAATCATTTCAACCTTTAAATGTGTAAGACTGTAGTACAGTGAACGGACGTCAACTACAGTACTGTGCTATCAGCGAGGCAGTATCATGACCCATACTCTTTTGTAAAGAGGATCAGCAATCTCTTACCAAGTGTTCAGTTTTCTTATCAAGGATACACCATGTGAATTACAGAATGATTCATTGCACACTTTGTACTTTCTGATGTATAGAGGAGGAGGAGGGGTGAATAATGTTTTAAACCTTTTCTGGACACCCCCACTCTCTGGAACTGCATCCCACAGTCCCTTCGCCTTTTTCCCTCCCTTGCATCCTTCAAGGTGCATCTCAAGACCCTCCTCTCGGACCACACCTTAGTCAGAGGAGCTCTACTCTTCCTGCCCTCCATCCCTCTGATCCTAACCCCTAGCTTGGGTCCAATTCCCTGACTGTCCAGCACCTTGGGACGTCCTCCCGACATGAAAGGCACTATACAAATGTTATTTATTCTTGTTGGCACTTGTTGTTGACATAGTTCTTTTGATCACTCCTGTTGGGGGTGGCCTATGTGAAAGGGAGTGCGGACACCTTTCACAATCCGGCAGATGTAATAACATTTTCAGATATCATCATTTTCCTTTAATCAAATTACCAACTAGTAAAGGGAAGTGGGGTTTTCTTGGAGCTGAGCTGGTTTCAAGCCGACACGCTTGGTCACCGAATGTTGGGATAGAGTCCACCCACTGTGGTGATCTCAGTAGTCTGGTTCTTCAGTGAGGAGGGACTGTAGTTCTCCAGGGGACTGCTGATAGCAGCACAACCAGTCAGGCACAGCCAGGATCATCGGCAGCATTTAGTCTGGGAGCAAGTTCCTGTTAACTCTTGCTTAGCTCTTGTGAACCCTGTAAGCCAAAAGCCCTAATGGGTCTTTTGGGATTGCTGGATCTATGACAGAGTGCTTCCCCATTCAAACCACACATCCAGTCCTTCCTTTTGATAGACCTCATGCTAGTCATTAGGTAGCACTTTTGCCTCTGAAGCAGAAGTTTGTGGGTTCAAGGCCCACATTGGGGCTTTTGATACAGTGCTGGATGAGTGAGTACTGTTTAGTCTCAAGGTTCTGCCCTTCAGTTGTCTTTAAACCGAGGTCCCTTCTGTCTGTCCGTCTCTCTGCCTGTTTCAGGTGGACTTCAAAGATCCCATAGCACAATTTGGTAAGAGAAGGGAGCTTCTTCTGGCATTCTACCAACAATCCCAAAGATAAAAATTTGTCTTCCTGCAGAGAAATGCGCCATGCAAATAAGCAAGAATTATTGTGATGTGATATGAAGAATAGCTCTGCTCCGCTGATCTTTATCTCAGCAGAAGATGGAAATGATGCGATGCAGTGATTTGTCTTTTCATTTGTTTTTGTTGATTTTAGAGCAAATTTGTGTTGTTGCTGAAATGTAAAATGGTTACTTCAGGTAGAGGGCACATTAAAACAAACCTATTTCCCAAACCCAACCAGGCAAACGGTTTTCAAATGTTTAGTGGCTTCAACCACTGCTTCACTCATTAAACGGGGAATTTAAAGCCGCAGTAAAATTACAGTTGCAGATTCCGAAAGGAATTTATTTCTTCCAGCAGCCTCTCTGGTCTTATGCTGACTTCATTGCTGTTGGATTAATCCTTTATGACATGCACTGGAGTGAGTTGCACAATGTCTCTTATTCCCCGCCTACCTGCCTGTGTGTATGTGTGTGTGTCTCTCTGTCTGTATGCAAACTGCAGTGCTGTCATTGGTCCCCTCCCTTTTTACAGTCTTAGCTGCCAGTTCGACACAGCCCCAGTGCTTCCGTGTCCTGTAGCCAAGCAGTGCTGGTCTTCACATGTAAAGCTTCCTACCTGGAATGCGCCTCAGAACGGCCCAAGTGTGTGTGTGTGTGTGTGTGTGTATGTGTGTAAAAAAAAGAGCAAAGTGTGGAGCTTCTGAAGCAGCATGGTGAAAGGATTCAGGAGCAAGTTACGGCATTTCCTTTAAGCTGCTTTCACTCGCTGGTTTCCTTTTGCTGATTCGATGCTCTGACAGCAGAATCAGGAAGCAACGGCCAAGGGTTAGGTGAGTTATTTATATGTTTCAAAAACAGGTTTAGACGCTATTGGATGCACGGGAAAGATTCAGTTTATCCAGCAATATCTATGTGTGTGGGTGGGTGTGTGGATGGGTGTGGGTATGTCTATAGAGAAAGAATAACAGACTGATTGTACAGAGTGCTGGTTCAGACAGGCAGTGCTGTGGCTGCTCTCTTTTTTCTTTCTTTTAACTCGTTGTCTGTTTCGTTTAATTCCTGCAGGTTGCCTCCTCTTGGGTCTGGAGGTGCGCAGGGAAAAAAGCGAAGATTTCAGCTGGAGACTCACTCCCCAACTCCTCCCGCTGCCGGACAATCCTGTGTACAGCCACCGGGAGATACACCAAGAGGAACTCCACTTTCTCAGTATTGCTCACTTCTCTGTCTGACTGAAGGAGGAGTGGAGTTTCCCCACGCTGGGGTAAAGGTCTGGTGACGCCAACTGTACAGGGGACTGTAAATCATGAGTGAATTCTGGTTGTGTTTCAATTGCTGTATCGCGGAACAGCCTCAACCGGTAAGTGTAAAAATAATAATAATATTTGCATTTGATATAGCGCCCTATCACGTCAGCCGACATCTCAAAGCGCTTCACAGAACATATATTCAGCACCTTGGGACGCCCCCTTGATGTGAAAAGCACTATGCAAATGTAATTTGTTTGTTGTTATTTATTATTATTATTTTGTAATGTGGCTTGACTATTTTGTGTGCCAAATGCGATTTTATTTGGGGTGCGGGAAGAGGAGAAATGGGAAGCGAATCGTTCTCCCATTGATGTTGGCCGATTGCGTGCTTTTGTGTCACAGGAAGAGACAAATGATTGCAGAAATTTTTTACACCAGTTCGACAGATTTACTTACCTCACCTCACCTTACTTCATTGTGATTTAGAGGGGGATTTTCCCATTAGCTGCTCACACCACCAAGGATGGTAAATACACCAGAATATCTGGCATTCAGCAACTAAAGTGTGTTGTTGACTACTAGACAATTCTCCTTATTTTCCCCCTCCGTCCCCACCTCCTCCCCCCTCGCTCTTACTATGTGAGAGTAATACATACATAGTAAGTAGACCCCTCTCCCCACCATGTGTTATCAAAGTTCAAAGTAAAATGGTGGAAATAGAATTGAGAGAAACGTAGGAATTACTTAACGAAAAATGACTAAGGCCCATCTAATTGCTATCAACATCTCCATTATTGTAGCATGCAGTCGCATGCTACAATAATGGAGATGTTGATAGCAATTAATTCTGTAAGTCTACCATTGAGTGGAAAGCTTTGGAAATCCTAGATCCATAGTTGCCTAGTTCTTCGAAGCCTACTCCAAACACAGTACTCAGGTAAAATAGGAAGCAGAGGTTTGCCTGTGCAATATACCACAAAGCATGGTTTCTCACTCTCTGACTTGGAGTTTTGCTACTAATGATAAACCACCCATAATTGTAGAGTGTCTTCTTTCCACAGTGCAAGCAAATCTTGCTCACTACCTGTTACCGCAAACACAAATGGAAATCTCAGTTGAGATTGTTGATCATAGCTTTAAGCCATTTCATGTTGCCAGCATCCAATTTAAGTACATAAATCCTTACATTTGATGAGTGGTTCGCATCAAGAGGATGTCTCCTCACGCTTCACAACATATATCTGTGCAGTGACTGAATATTTTATAGGTGAATGCAGAAGCTAATCTGTGCATAGCAATCCTGCAACAAGCCATGACCAATTTTACCTGGAATAATGATTTGCCAGGGAAACTATTGCATTCTCTCTTCAAATAGAGCCGTGGGATCTTTAACATCCACCTGAACTAGCAAATGGGACTTAGTTTAACACCTTATCTGATGGATTTCCCTCTGCTGTGAACCTTCATCTGTTCTGTCGAATGAGAGTGGCAGACAACAGACAAAGAAAATTACACTTGTATAGCACCTTTCACGTTAGGAGGACGTCCCAAGGCGCTGATCTGAAAAGAGGAAATCACTTTCTCCATGTTAGTTCAGATTATTGTAATGCTAATAAGTGTCATCAATACATGTAATGTGTTCGAATACTTCCTCACCACACAGTTGAAAAATATTTTCTCGCAAAGCTCTGTTTGTGGCATCTAATAGAATTTCATTACTGGCAGTGGGCCATAACTTCTTCAAGCCTTTCTCAGTCATGTGGCAGAAAACTGCAGGATGAAACCTGATGATAGTATTACTGGAATTCTTCGTAAGAGGATGAAACGACAACAAATTACATTTAGATAGCGGCTTTGTATGTAGGGCAGGACATCTCAAAGTGCTTCAATCAGCTAACTTGGAGCCCGAACTGTGTGGGGACGGGGCAGGGTAGGTGACTGAAAGTGCAGTCAAAGAAATAGGACTTAAAATGGAATTAGAAAATGGGAAGGGAGGTGATGGAGGCACATAGACTCCTGGATAGCATTCCAGAGAGCGGGAGCAGAATAACAGAAAGCAAGTCTACTGATGGTGGGCCAAATAGGGAAGAGGACATGAAGCAAACGAGTGTTGATTGAGGGAAGGGAGTGGCTGGATCATGAGGTTTGCAGTTAGTCACTGAAGTGGGGTGGAGGGAACCTGCGGAGGGACTGGAACTTGAAGGCAAAGATCTAGAATTTGATCCGCTAAGGATCAGGAAGCCAGTGGAGCCAAGCGAGTACGCGAGCAATGAGGCCTGGTGTTATGGCTGCATAGATTTTGATAGTCTGCAGTTTGTGGAGAGAGTAGCTGGGGCGTCCAGGAAGCAGGGCGATAGAATCGTTGAGTTTTAAGTTTCACCATTTAAACTTAAACATTTAGTAAGCGGAGGTGGGAGCGGTGGTAGAAAGGAGAGGGAAGTACAGTGCTGAGGAGTGTGTTAGAGTTGTGACATACTCTCTTGAGTTTTTTTGACTCTAGGATCTGCTTGTGAAGTGGTATCAACCAACCAGATTTTATTACAGCTTCACTCAGGCTAACCAGTAGTCTGATCGTCCCTTATGTTGAACCGTTCTGTACTAATGTAAGGCATATGTGTGCTGCAAAAAGACACTGAATATTTTGAGATGTGCTGTGGCTAAACTGAGTAGACTCATGTGATGCAGCCACACCCGTACAGCTGCACAGTCACATCTCCCTCCGTGTTTGTACCAATAATACAAGCGTCGCTGTTCGCCCTTTATATGTTGATCCAAAAACATCTTTAAAGAATACCAGCAGAAATGCTTCACACACTACACCTCCTGTCTTGGTCCCGGACACCAACCACTGTTTTTTGTTATGTCTTTGCAATGGGATTTTCCATTAGCCAGACTTCGAGATTCCAGCCATCACCTGGAACTCAATCCCCTAGATATTACTGTACGAACGTAGGGCTTAGTTGGTAGCAGTATTTGCCTGACGCCACCTGCATTACTGAAAACAAAGTACAGAATTGCCAGCAATGTTTTCAGAAACATTGGTAGCCTGCAATATTTCTAAAAAAAAATACGGGTCTTCTTTTCATGCTGATGGATTTAAGGTTTGAGTGTCACTTGTCACTGCCGAGCGGGTCTGTGCAGCAAATTATGTTACGAAATCCTCTGGCCCAGACAAGAATGTACTCAATTAGGAAACTCAAAACATCCTGACCGGAAACCAGGTAAACTGGTGTTTAAGCTTCATAAGTGGTTCATTCAGTAAAAACTCGTGAATGTCTGACGAGCAAATGGACTTTGACTTTTGGTACCTGTGACGCTGACAGAGTCTCCAGCCCTGGCCTCCTGTCTTTCTGGTTGGCTGGTGATTGAGATGGGACACACATGGCTTCAGAGCAGATTTACCAAGGAATGCTGTTAGCATCAGCATGAACTTCTGATCCTGGACAGGGTGGATGTAATAGCTAACGGCGGACGGGGAGTAAGGGGGAAGCGATTGAGTGACAGAGAAGAGCGAGAGAGAATCAGGAGTAATATCAAACCTTAGTTCCTCAGTTAGAGATTTTTTTTCTTACAGTAATTGGGATATATGGAATGTAGACTCTCTGGGATTTGGTCCCACTCCTATTGTTCCCACAAATCAACTAGAGTTCTGATGGGATTCCTTATTACGTTAGTGAAAGTGAACTTTACACTACACGCAGCAATCAACTTTGTTGCAAAGAGAACTTGTAGAGTCTGGAACCTCTGTATGGCAGAAGGATTTAATATCCTGGGTTGTACAGAGCTGCTTGTCAACACACTTAACGTTAGCAGTTGTGGGAATGGATTTGTACCCAGTAAGAAATGTATTCAGCGCCTCACTAAAAAAAAAATGGTCAGTTTCAAATTGCTTTTACGAGATTGGGCTGAAGAACGGCCCTTCAAAAAAAAAATGTTTTAATCCTTTCAAAAAGGTAAGTGTATGATACATTGCTTAATAAGGCCTTCATTTTCCAATTAGGATCAGTTCTGGCGCAAAGAATTCAGTCAGCTGTCTCTCTCACTCTCTCTCGCATGTACTTTCCAACGTGATCTCATGTGACTATGTGTGAGAGAGAATTGGCATTTCATCCAATTGTGCAAAAACATAAAAAGCTACAAACAGCAATAAAATTAATGATCAATTCATCGGAATTTGAAGTCCAGGTTATGAGCTCAGGTGCTGCTGTAAGCCTAGAACGATGAACCTTTTGAGCCAGAGCACAGAGAGGGCTGTTGACTGAGCAAGGCTGACTCTCTGGTTTGCTCCCTGCACCTGTGACTGGAATTGTTATTAATATTTTAGGATTAATAATACTTACATTTGATATTGCACCTGTCAAGTCAGGAAGACGCGAGCCTTCAGCCAATCTGCTCCCAAGCTTTGGAACTCCATCCCGCAATTCCTCTGTCTCACCCCCTCCCTTGCCTCCTTCAAATCCCGCCTCAAAAACCCTCCTCTTCGACTGTGCCATTGACCCCAACCCTACCCACCATCCTCCCCAATCCCCACCTCAGCTCAGGTCTGAAACACTGACAGTCCAGCGCCTTGGGACATCCTTCCAACATGACATTATTCAGATGGCATTTTTGTTGTTGTTGTAACATTAACAGTAATAACCCTTCCAATGTATACAGTTGTTTTTGTGGGAGAACATGGCAGTCAACAACAACACCAACTTGCATTTATATAGCGCCCTCCTCCCCGGCGCCTCAGAGCGTTTCACAATGGCGGAGGCCGAGCCAGAGGGAGGGGAAAGTGACTGTAAGCGCAGTCGAAGAGAAAGATCTTCAGGTGTGACCTGAAGATGAGAAAGGAAGGGGGAAAAAAAAGGCGCTGAAAGAGAGAGATCCAACGTTTTGGAGCATAGTGGCTGAAGGAGCAAAGGATTCGGGGGACAAAGATTAGGCCAGATCCAGTAGAACGGAGGCTGCGAGTACTGCTATGAAGAGAGGAGGTTAGAGAGGTAGGTGGATGCAGAGGAGTGGAGGGATTTAAACACATGAGTGAGAATCTTGAAGTCGATCGCTCTGTGACAGGGAGCCAGTGGAGTTTGACAAGGACTGGGGGAATTGGGGTACGACATTTGGTGCGGGTGACAATGCAGCCAGCGCCGTTTTGTATGAGCTGAATTTTGTGGATGGTGGAGGTGGGGAGACATGCGACTAGGGCATTAGAGTAGTCCAACCGAGAGGTGACAAAGGCCATTTGCCCACAGGAATGTCCCACATACAGCGATGGAGTGAATGACCAATTCGATTTTGGCCAAATGTGCCATGGGATCTTTAATAATAGTATTTAATATAGCACTTTTCACGCCTTCTAGATAAAAATAAGAAGCATAATAATCCTTGCATTTGATATAGCGCCTTTTCACGTCTTCTAGACATCTCAAAGCGCTTCACAGAATATACAGTAAAATGAATTGATTGTATATTTATGGGCTAATCACGGCAGCCAATTGCGCACAGCAATGTCTCACAAACAGTCGTAGAGATTGAAATGACCAATTTTATTAGATGTTTCAAAGCGCCTCACGGAATATACTGTGAAATGAATTAACTGTATATATGTGGTCGAAATAGGGCAGCCAATTGTGCACAGTAGTGTCCCACAAACAGTCATGGATTCAAATGACCCGTTTCATTATCGTTTTTTTTTTAGGGATTATTGTTAGGCCTGAGGAATAAGGACACTTGCCCAAGGTTTCACCCTGCCTGGAATCAAATCCAGGTCTCTTGCTTGTAAGGCGACTGCTCTAACCACTGAGCTACAGTACTCCACTTAATGTCCACCTGAACAGGCTAATGCCGTGAAAAGTGCTATATCAAATGCAAGGATTATTATTGTTGTTAATATAGCAAACTATAACTGCACTAGGAGTGTCAGCCAACAATAAACAAATCCCCAACCTCTTTTTTTTTATTGTGTTATGTTAAGCATTTGCAACAGGAGTAGTTGCCTTGGTATAATTTTAAAGAAAAACACATGGTATCATTTCTAAGAAAAATGTCCTCAGAGCAGCGAGAACTGACTGTATTAAATCTCTGCAGAATAGGTGTCAAGTACCTCTGTCCAATAGAATGTTAACAGAATAGAAATGGCCCAACAAGTCTGCACTGATGAACTGGAGACCCAATAGGTCCTCCATAATCCATGGTCCATGCCAACTCCTATAAATGGAGCTCCCTGCGCTAACCTAAATGTCCCGTTCTTTCACATGCCTTTTCATGTTGCTACTCTTTAAATATTTGTCTAATTCCCTTTTAAATCTCATGGTCTTAATCCCCCAAACTCATTGGTTGTATTGTAACTAGGATATGGTCAAACCTATCAATCTGCACCATGGATATTTAATAATCATGATTAATTTTAATCATCTTTGCATTTAATGTAGAGCCTTTCATATCAGGAAGATGTCTCAGAAGTGTTTTTGCAGGATATTTTGTAAAGTGCAGTGACGATTTCGTAGAGAAACAAAATTCCCTTTCAGTATTTAAATTGGATGTATATTTGAAGAGTATAGAAGGGTACACTTACTATAGAAAGAAATGCAGAGTTGGGACTATAGTAGTTAGCTCCAGTGGATGAGTTGCCCTAGTTTAGATTAATTGAACTGAACAGTGGTTTCCTGCATTGTAATGTCTGATATTGTAAGCGCAGTTTTAGTGTGGAAGTTGTGGTGTGTTCTTTGTTTGCATTACTATCTTGTGACTTTCTCCCAGGATCATTTGCATAAGATCATAAGTGATCTTATACAGTGCATACTTCCTCAATGGAAGAGTCAACAGAAGGAGTAGCATTGGTGGATGTATCCGTTTCACGACTGTTACAGTACCATATAGCTCCTGGATGTGAGAATGCTAGGATCATGACATTTGAAAGGCAATTCAATAAGTATTTAAACAATAAGAATTCTTGCATTTGATATAACATTTTATCGTTGAGACGTCTAAAAGCACTTCACAGAATATATTGTAAAGTGGATTGACTGTTATATATTCCTGGCCAGAATATAGGCCAGGCAAGTTTCCTTACTCCACATGTCTCTGATTACCTAGCAGTAAGTAGGAACCCAGTTGTTAGTCAATTGGCTGATTATCCATTTCCCGGGGGTAATAATTCCTTTTTTTAAAAAGTGGTCCCTTAATCCATGGCTATTTGTGGGACAGTGCTGTGCCCAATTGGCTGACGCGTTTCACCTACAAAATATACAATAAATTCACGTTATAATAATTTCTGTGAAGTTGTTTGAGATGTTTCAAAGATGATATATGTCTTTATATCAAATGTAGAAACACAAGGATTATTATATTCTGTTGCGTGAAATGCATTAGCAGTGTCCCAACAGTTCCACATTGAGTGACCAAATTATAATTTTATTTATTTAATTTGTGAAGGGATTATTATCCTGGAAAGCGATAATCGACGAACAACCAGGTTGTTAAAGGAGAGTTGCTAATTCCAGGTACAGTATTAGGAAAAAATGAATAAGGAACTTAGATTGGTGTGCTGATCTCCAGGGAACAACAACAACAACAAAATTACATTTATAGAGCTCCTTTCAAGTCGAGAGGAAGTCCCAAGGCGCTGAACAGTCAGGGGTCGGGACCCGAGCACAAGGAACTGGCACAAGCATGAGTTGAAGGGGCATTTGTAGCATGTTTCTGTGCTCTAGTATCTTAAGAATCTACGTGTGCTGTGTGTCCCATGTGAAACTGTGTCTGTGGAAGCTCAAAAAAACTCAACAGTGTTCCTATGAATGAGAACATTTGATTATTGAAAGTGCTATTAATTCAGTAAATCTGTTCCCTTTTCTGTGCATGCTTTGACCTGCAGAGAGGATTCTGCTGCTCTTTCTAACCAGAAAAGAGCTGTTGAATTCTTCAAATTGATGAAGAAAGCTACCCATAATGGTTTGTACCTCTGATAAACATTGCACACATTTCAGCGCCTTGGGACGTCCTCCCGACGTGAAAGGCGCTCTATAAATGTAATTTGTTGTTGTTGTTGTTGCACACGCTGTTGCGAACCATTGGGAGTTGGAAGCTATCTGCAGTTCAGGCTTGCAGCAGTATGTATGCTGTAATTGCTATTACATGCAGAAGTTAAAGAGTCCTACTACTCCCGTCTCACACGGTTCTGCACTGGCAAATCTACTGGCTCTGTCTCTGTGGACATTAGTTTCTGTAAAAAAAAAACGGCTAACAATTCTCAAAGTAAATTTGCTTTGTGGCTGGATGTGAGTCTTTGGGGGTAGTAATCCCTTCTGTGATAATCTGGGGTAATAATCCCTTCTGTGTACAATAATAAGAATAATAATTTGGGCACTCAATCCACGATTGTTGGTGGGACATTGCTGTGCACAATTGGCTGCAGCGTTTCGCCCACAAAATATATATCACATATTCTGTAAAACAGTTGGAGAGACGTCTCGAAGAAGTGATAAGGCGGTATATCAAATATTGCAAGGATTATTATTATATTATAACAGTATGATAGAGGAGCATGAAGAAAAGTCCAAAGACTCCCTTGTTTTCAATGATTAGTCTCGCAGAGAATATATTTAGTTATTTGAGGAATTTCAATACAAGTGGTTTGTTGCTCGAATATGACGCCAATGTGACTGTTTAAAGTAGGTCAGCCAAATAGATGTGCCCCTATTTTTAGAATTTGAATGTAAATATACAAAGTATAAACAAATACAATTATCAATCCGATCAATGAGTGAGCTTTATTTTCCACGAAATTTGAGACTTTTAAAGCGATGTGAGACACTTTACAGTGAAAACTCCCTCCTTTTAAATCAGCCTTTAAACATCATTTTCCACATTAAAAGTGGACTTTGTCCAGCTTTCTGTTAGACTTCTTTTTTTAAAAAATGTCATTGTTTACGTGGCCAGTCCTGTTTAAACGTGAGGGTAGTGTAGGGAAACTCCAATGTTTAGCCATGGATTTGAGGTCATTCCAATGTGAGAAATTGTATCAATGTACGAATGACAACAACAACAGCTGGTGCTTATGATATAATAATAATAATCCTTGAATTTGATATAGCGCTTTCCACGTCTTTTAGACGTCTCAAAAACGCTTTACTGTAAAGTGAATTTGCCTGTATATTTGTGGGCGAAATGCGGCAGCCAGTTGCGCACAGCATTGTCCCACAAGCAGTCATGGATTGAAATGACCAATTTTATTATTGTGGTTTTTTTGGAGGGATTATTATTAGGCATTTGGAGAAGGAAACTTGCCCAAGGATTCGCCCTGACCTGCCTGGATTCGAACACAGATCTCACGCTTTTAAGGCGAGTGCTCTAACCACTGAGCTACAGGACTCCATATACTGTACTCTGTTTCTCACAAAATGTACAGCTCTTAAGTAGGGTCCGTCGATATGGAAATTTTCCGATTTAGATATATCGATGGGCTCATATCGAGATATACCGAAATATCGATATTTTCGGGTTTTTCGTACTGCGCATGCACACGTGGCGCGCGCATTAGGAGTGCGTGCGAGTTCCAGGTGCGCGCGCATTCGGGGCCTATCTCCTCAGGAGGTAAATATCTTTCTCTCTCTGTGTCTCTCACTCTCTCCATCTCTGTGTTTTTCTGTCTGTGTCTCTCTCCTCTCTCACATCCCCCCCATCTCTATCTATCTGTATATTATCACATCCACCCCATCTCTCCCCACCGCCGTCCCTCTCTCCTCCCACCGCCGTCCCTCTCTCGCACCCCCCACCCCCGTCGTCTCTCTCCCCCCCCATCCCCCCAGCCGTCTCTTTTGCCCTCCACCCCCCCGCCGTCTCTCTCTCCCTCCCCGCTCCCAGCTGCTTGGCT